>AZYM01000133.1:0-128564 GCA_000611715.1 Scolecobasidium constrictum UM 578
ACGCTCGATGTGTTTACGGTGTGGTTGCCGCCGCCGTTTGTGCCGATGGCGCTGGTGAGTTGGTTGGTGTTGAATGTGGTGTCCATTCTCCTACCCTTCGAGCTGATGTCGGACTTTTACCTGTGGTCCTACGTAAGTCTTCCAATTTCTCCTTCGTCATGCTCTTCAACAAACGGACTGAATTAATGAACGCACCGCACAGGCCATGCCAGCACACAACCTCTACAACACCCTCATCGACATCTGGTCCCGCGGCTGCAACCCCGTCCTGCACTACTCCCTCCCCATCCTCTTCGCGTACGAGCTCTCCTCCTTTCTCCTCGCCAGCTTGGGCATCCACCGCCGCTGCCACTACGCCATCGTGCGCGCCGAAGCCGAGTCCCGCGCCGCAGCCGAGCGCATCGAGTCGGCCGTCGCTCTGGAGAAGAAAAAGCGCGCGGAGGATAAAGCGAGGTTTGTGGCTGCGCTAAGAGCGGCGGGCAAGACGGAGACGGGCGAGGAGATTGAGAAGGCGGAGACGATGACGGAGGAAGAAGAGAAGGCGGAGAGCGAGGAGGATAGGAGGGATATTGAGAGTTTGGTGTTGGAGGATCAGAGGAGGCAGAGCGCTATTCCTGCTCACAGGTTTGGGCCGAGCTTTGGACCTAGCTTTGGCATGGGGCTTGTCAGTGGGAATGTGGATGCAGATGAGGCGAATGGGGCTGATCTGGGGAGGAGCAGTACCCTGCCTAGCAGATTGTTCAGGCGGAAAGGCTCGATGGTGTAGCATTTTGAAGATGCGTGACTTCCAAGCTCTTATCGGGTACTGTCACCAAGAGTTGGTACCTATCATCTCATAAGAATGTGAATGAAATATCAGATTCGTGTGTTTTGGAATATTTTGTCCTTCCATGAACGCCAATTCATGCCCTTCATCTCATGGCCATATCCCTCATACATTCAGCTCCCAGCCGCATTTCACTTTTCCCATGTGAAATATCAGAGGTGCAATCGGGAACCTACAACTCCTCCTTCTCCACGCCAGCAATGCCCACGAGCTCCGTCTCGAAGATGAGCACCGAGTTGGCGGGGATGGGACCCATAGCCCTGCTGCCGTACGCCCACTCCGGTTGAATGGTCAGCTTGCGCTTCTCGCCTGGGCACATGTCGAGCAGACCCTCGTCCCAGCCCTTGATCACCTGACCCTTGCCGACTGTGAAGGAGAGCGGTTGGCCGCGGTTGTAGGAGGCGTCGAACTCGGAGCCTGCGATCGGTACGTTAGTATGTTTGGTTTAGGTTTGGAATTTGGGGTATGAAGAGCCGTGGGAGGATCAGAGTGTTAAGCAAATTAGAGCATAAATCACCCCACCGATACTGGGATCTTAGAATACATTCTCGCCATCTCAGGTTGCTGAAGATGCTAGAA
The DNA here is from genome assembly GCA_000611715.1 of Scolecobasidium constrictum UM 578. Lineage (NCBI taxonomy): Eukaryota > Fungi > Ascomycota > Dothideomycetes > Venturiales > Sympoventuriaceae > Scolecobasidium > Scolecobasidium constrictum. The sequence continues at coordinate 1,406 of AZYM01000133.1, forward strand.
TGTGCTGTAAGATCCTGATAATCATGCTCTAATATGCTGCACCCTCTGATGTTAAGGGAGTGTGGGGATGGACGTACCATCTGACTCAAGGGTGCCTCTGTAGTGGACGTCGACTTTATCACCGCGCTGGGACTTGCGCGTGCACTTGGCTTCCGAGGTCACCTCGATGTTCAAGGGCTTGTCGAGAGCGAGAGCAAACGGTGCAAAGAGCACGGTTGCTGCGGCGGCGAAAAGAGCGGTACGCATGATGTCAGGCTCTGAAGATAATATGGTGATACGTCTGGTCGGAGTTGTTTCAGTCTTGTATGAGAGGCGATTGAGCGTGTGAGAGATTGAGAGAGAGATGTGTTTCGTTCTCCTCAATTGGAGATACCGGGGTACCTCTCGCTAGCTGGCCAGATCACACGCAAGCCACATTTTCAGGTACGGAGGCCGGTGAGGGTGCGTCACCAGCCACACTCCACTGCATGACGCCGATCACCTGCACCTCTCTCTCCCAAGCTCCCGTCTCGTCTCTCCAGCATCACGACCTCCCAATCTCAACTACCCAATGTTCCCCGACTTTGACGAGTCGCTCCTACACACGACCATGACCCGAAACGTGCGCAAAGCAAAGTCAATGAGCACGCTGGCACGAGGCGAGGCGAAGACGCTGCAGGAGGTGCGGGAAGCGCTTCACGATATCGGGAGACCGTATGCGTCTCCCGAGCGGAGGCGTCCTCAGCAGGAAGAGGAGAGAGCAACGCCTACAGACCCGTACCCACAGAATCCTAAGCGTGTCGCCTTCAGAGATCTAGCCAGCCGGCAGAAGGAGGCGATCCGTGACTCGATCCTCGCGCTGCCTTCGGTGCCGACACACACCCCCAAACAAGACGAGGTGGCAGCACCTGAGCCACGCTACAGGCCCCACCGCTTCTCCAAGGATCCCGCAGCGTACACGAAGCCCTTCTGTGACGCGCTCACCGAGAACCCGACCATTTTCCACTTCGTCGACGCCGTCGCCTCGGAGCTCAAGGACGCAGGCTACAAGAAGCTGTCCGAGCGTGATGCCTGGAAGCTGGAGAAGGGCGGCAAATACTACGTCGAGCGCAATGCGAGCAGTTTGATTGCATTTAGCGTGGGTGACGAGTACGAGGCGGGTAATGGCGTAGCCATGCTGGCTGGCCACGTTGACGCTCTCACGGCGAAGCTGAAGCCCATTCCTAAGTTGAGGACGAAGGCAGGCTATGTGCAATTGGGCGTCGCGCCATATGCTGGTGCATTGAATTCGACCTGGTGGGACCGTGATCTGGGTATCGGCGGTCGCGTGCTCGTCAAGGAGAGCTCAGGCAAGGTCGTCACGAAATTGGTTAAGCTCCCATGGCCAATTGCCAGGATACCTACACTCGCTCCCCACTTTGGCGCCGCAGCCAATGGTCCCTTCAATCCCGAGACACAGATGGTGCCCATCATTGGTCTAGACAATAGCGACCTCGCAAGCTTCACACCCTCATCCACCAAAGAACAAGTGTCAACATCCTCCTCCACCCTCCCCACAGCCAGCTGCTTCACCTCCAGCCAGCCCGACCGCCTCGTCAAGGCCATCGCCAGCGAACTCAGCATCACCGACTACAGCACCATCATCAACTGGGAGCTCGAGCTCTTCGACATCCAGCCCGCGCAAACAGGCGGTCTAGACAGGGAATTCATCTTCGCCGGCCGCATCGACGACAAACTGTGTTCCTGGGCCGCCGTGCAAGCCCTCCTCAACACCTCCACACACTCCAGCGGCATCATCAAGCTCGTCGGCCTCTTCGACGACGAGGAAGTCGGATCTCAGCTGCGGCAGGGCGCAAAGGGCAATTTCCTACCCAGCACCGTGGAGCGTATCGTTGAGACGTTTGCCAAGGACGGTACCACGGCGAACACGCTCGCCCGCACATACGCCAACTCCTTCCTCGTTTCCTCGGACGTCATCCACGCCGTCAACCCCAACTTCCTCGGCGCCTACCTGGAGAACCACTCCCCCCGCCTCAACACAGGCGTCGCCATCACCGCCGACGCCAACGCGCATATGACGACTGACTCCGTGTCCACTGCCATCCTGCAGGCGTGCGCCGATAAGTGCGGCCAGAAGTTGCAGATCTTCCAGATTAGGAACGATTCGAGGAGTGGTGGGACGGTGGGGCCGATGCTGAGTTCTGCCATGGGCGTGCGGGCTGTGGACGCGGGGATCGTGCAGTTGAGTATGCATAGTATACGTGCGACGACGGGGAGTTTGGATCCTGGGTTGGGCGTGGTGATGTTCCAGGGGTTCTTGGAGAATTTTGAGAGCGTGGATAGGGAGTTTAGGGATTTTTAGATTGTGTATGAGTATGAGTATGGGTTGGGTGTGCGGTGATGATAGATTTGTAGAGTGAAGCGTTCCGTGTAGTTGTTCAATCAAGACTGGATTTGCCAATCGAGACTTGTCCCCAGTCCAAATTCGTTTCAAGTGGCAAGAAACCAGCAAGACGAAATACGAGCACACGCATTGAGCGATTTTATTGTAGTAATTGCATCAGTCTATTCTGCTACTTATGTTTCAGGTCACATACTCTTCGACTTCTGGTCGCTCCCTCGACTCATCACACCACCTCACTGATGGCGGGTTCCACAACCAATCCTCGAATTCCACAGGCGTCACGTTCTGCGGTATATCGTTTTTATGGCTGCTCCAGTACGCAACGCCCCAATGCTCCCGCTTCACGTCAAAAGTTGGATGCTGAAGCTTGGTGCACCAGTGCACGAGATATGGGTCGTCCGGACCATGCATGTGCATACGGTATTCTCCCGCACGGCGACGCAACACTAAGTGCCTCGCGTAGTCGCCGAAATAGAGTGCCGTGTCCGCTAGTCGCTGGAAGATGATGTGCAGTTTCGATGCATGCAGACCACTGGTGGAAATCAAGTCAATCGCGCGACGACCGCTCAGCAAGCTAGGTACAGGCTTGTAGCCACGGAAGCGGATCCCATCCACATCATCGAGAATGGCCACTATCTCTGCCCGAACCTCGTCGAGGCGATCGCGTTCTTGATGGTCTTGCAGGCCACAGATCTCGCATGCGCAGGTGAAATTGTATCGATCAAGGAGACCAGCCTGCCAATCCGCCGTGGAGGCCTTGAGGTCGGCTATGTAGTCAAAGCACAGCTCTTCGTTCGCTTGGATGTCCCGAATCGCGCATACAGCACCGAGCTGTGTCACGGTGTTAAGGATAAAGTTCACATTCGGCATGCATGAGTGATTGAAACGCGACAATATGTCGAAGAGGTATACGTGCTGATGACCTTCAGAGTCTGTGCTCTCGAAGCTATTCGTCTGAAGACGCCCGACGAGGGGACTGTCTCGTAGAAGCTTGTCGCCGACAAACGCATTGCTTTCGAATGCACTCTTAAGGCTTTTGAAAGTGATCCATTCCCGCTCGTTCAGTGTGAACACAGCCTTGTCCACCTCAGCGTGAGTCAAGCCTCCTTTCCCAGCTTCCAGCGGAATATGAAGAAGCGGTAGCTCAACGAGAATGCGTTGACCTTGGTGAATGTCGCGTGAGGCAAACATCGCGCTCCCTTTGACGGCATGACGGCTTTGGCAATAATACTGCTTTGCATTCCCGTCGCTCATGGCTTGGACAGGTGGTGGTAGGGTAACCCTCGCTATCTCCCCAATCTTGATCAGGTCAACGCGTAAGAGCCTGGACATGTTATGGGAGACGTGGTCCGAGGTGACATCTGCATTGTCTCAATTATCGTGTCAGCATAGGTCAGTTCATAGGTATTGCCTCACGTACTTGCGGGTAATGTCGCATTGGGTCGAATGTGCTGTAGTGCTTTGGTGAGCATTGCACTGCGCTCAGCAGGAGTTGAGGAGGTGAACGACTTCATCGTGGTATGACCTCCGGCTTGATACGCTGCATTCAATGCAGCGCCAACGAGAACATCATCTATGAGAGCGATCAAAGAGCACAATCGCGAGCAACAACCCAAAGATCCTGGCCTTGTGATCATCATGTAGGCAAACGTGCTAAAAACATAAACGATGCTTCTGTCCACGGGTCGTTCTTGCTGCCGTCAAGCCGATTGCTCCTTTCAATAGAGTTCTGTAGAGGTAACGATGAGACTCATTCCAGGGGAAAACGACACGGACTGCTAGTTCCGCCATGGCCATGCAGAATGTCTGCCGCCACGGAAAGACTGTTGGGAAATTCAGCTTGCTTCATTTATGCATACATACATATGAACAGAACCCCGACCGCTCGTGTACAATTCCTTCCCGCAGACCAAAATCTCTTCTTTTCTAGAACGCGAATGCAAGGTAGAAAGCACTCAACACACTCGCAATGCTGACAATATACCCCGTCTGTCGAACCTTCGCATTCGTGATCGCCTTGCCAAAATCCCAAGTCAAATGTCTTAGACCGTTCAAGCTGTGGAAGGTGAATGGCAGGGCGAGCGTCGTCTTCAGAGCCAGCTTCGCAGCTAGTGGCCAAGCAGCAATGCTGGCAGCCACGACGGCGCTTTCGAGGTGGATGCCCAGAGCGGGGGCGACCAGATAACCCATACCGTAGAGGTAAAAGATGCCGGAGAGCATGACGCCGGTGACACGATTAAGTGCAGATGGAATCCAGGTCATCTGCCACTTGTAGATGGTGAGATGTGGTGCGACTGGTCGTTGCAGGCGCTGCTTTGCGAGGATCTCTGTGCCGGCGTCTGCGGCAACATTTTGCGATGTCGCTTGTCTGTGCCATGCTTAGCAACTCTTCATGTATGCAGAGTACACGATTCCGCCAAGAATGATCCTCCTACCTCCTCTGCATCCATTGCGCGTTTGTAGCGACCGCGGCGGGCGAAGCGAATCTGGTGACGACACTGTTCGAGCGCTGGCTAACCACTGTACGGCGTCAGTACATATACGAACCACGTGATGCCCTGTCGAGATACATACGCCGCCTCGCTGAGGTCTGCAAAGCTCTCTGTGACAACATGACTGTTCAATTGCTCGCAGTGCGCACGGAAACCGATAATGCTGAAGCATTCAAGATCCTTGACGAGATTGGCGCATCCGAGGGCCGAAATTCAGGCACGAAAGGCGACAAGGCAGCACGGACATTGAGTCGCCGGCCAATCAAGACCTTAGCATTATGAGACGAATTCATCGATGAGCAGTTGATGTAGCCGAAGCAAAAATGTTCATGAAAGTCGCATTTTGCTCAAATCCAACTTAGTTTGCTAAGTAATTCGTGAATAACTACTCGAAGCTGGACCGCGTCATCCTCCTGTACGTGTCCGCTGTTTGAGAGCGCCACTTGCCACCCCAAATGATCATGGGAATCGTAGATGCATACATGAACCACCCAAGTATCGAAGCACAAATAAACATATTGTACAATCCCGTCGCATTGATCCATGGCGTAAGCACGAAGACAATCATCATGGAGAAGCCATTTCGCCAAAATGCAACAGGCACCAGGGCTCTACCAACGACCTCTGCTCATTATTAGTGATTGTCACTCTGTCAGAAGAAATTGAGAACTCACCAGTATAGCAATCCTGCAAGTATGTCAGCGACACATCAGAGACGATGCCAAATCCAAAGCCAAAGATGCCGAGCCCAATGGCTGGCACAATCCAAGCCACTCCTTTCGCCAGCGTCAGGCCATACAACAGCATACCGGCTGGAGCTGCCACCACGCCCAAAAGACCTAGCCAAAGTCTCATCTCCGGCTCGAATACACCTCCGTTTCTCTTCGCTAGTTGCAAGATGATCCAATCGTTGGACGAGGCAATCACAAGCGCGATCAGAGTACCGATGAACGGCGGCAGGTTCATGAGTCCGATAGCTGCGGGGCCAAAATTGTAAGGCGGCAGAGTGAAGTACGTTGATAGAGTGTTGAGGACAACAGAGAACCATGCTAGCGACGACCCATAAATGATCGAAGTGTATGCCACGGCTGGAAAGCGAAGGAGCACTACGCACTCCCAGATGATGCTGAAGTATCCTTGTGTACCGCCTGGTGTGAGCGTGTACCAAGCAAGGCGCTCAAGAATGGTCTTCTTCGTATATCCCATTGAGTGCACGGTGTTTTGTGTGACTGTCTTATTGAGGCCGTCGTCCTTGCCGTCTGATTTACTATCTGTTTCAATAGGCTTAGGCTCCAATGTTGCATCTGCGCGAGTCGATGGCAGCCGAGGGATATACTTCGACTCTTCGTAGAAGAACAATTGCAGGACGAAGCAAACACCTAGAAAGATTGCGGTCCACCACCAGATCCTAGAACTGTTAGCGCACATCGGACCCCCATGTACAGGCAGAAGAGACCCACCATCTCCATCCTTGGGCCTGTGCTGCATAGCCAGCAGCAATTGGTGCCAAAAAAGCTCCGAGGTTGACCATCATCAGGTACATGGCGTTCATGGTGGCTCTCTGGTGGACGAAGAACAGATCTGAGATCGTCATTTGCACAATGCTCTCACTGACTGCCCCAGCCATGCCGGCGATGAGGTTGCTGCCAAGCAAGTCCCCAGTAGTCTTCATCTCCGCTTGCCAGACGGCCGTTGCAAATTGCACGAGGGTGCTGACGAGATAGACAGGTCTTCGACCAAAGATGCCAGCAAGTGGAATCAAGAAGATGCAACCGATGGCCAGACCAGCAAGATTGATAGCGAACGAGTTCGATAGCATGCTGAACGAGATGCCGAGTTCTGTGTTGAGTGGGAACCAGATGACCGTGCCAATGTCCAGCAGGACGAAGGCCATCAAAGTGTAGAAGCAGGCAATCGAATAGTTGACGGTCTTTCGCATTTTCGACCAGTTCAACGGCTGCTCAGGATCTGCCGATGGTCGCGGTTGACGGATGAGCTGGTCTCGTTGCACTGATTGCAATTAGCTTCGAATATCACAACGGCGTCGCCAACGTACGATCCTCAATGGTCACCGTCCCCGGTGCCTGGTGTGTAGACGAAGGTGCAAGGATGGTGTCCATGCTGGTGTATGACTGTGCGATTGCTGTACTGATGCGAGGCGTAGTCCTAGACAAGACGACCACAATCTGGGGACGACCAGCTCGATTTATGCATTTAGTGAAGTTGGAGAGATACTCTGCCAATCCAGAATAGTTGCGACGACTCCGCACAAAGCTAGCCTCGTGTGGTTGGGCTTCGTGCAATGCTAGTCCAAATCTGACCAATCATGGGCTAGGAAATGCGCCGGTCGAGATAAAGAAGGTTGAGAGCCACGGCCGCAGATGTGCCGAACCATGATTTTGTCCCAATTGAGTAGGTCCACGCAGTGTTCGTCCTGACAAGGTCGTTGATAACTTATCTCGCTTCCTGTTGTCCATATCTTACAGCGGCATCGTAATCTCTGGAAGATGTTTGAGCAAGTCGAGCCAAAAGAACCCGGTCGAGACGTCTCTTATCTGCCATAGCGCCGTCAGGAAAGCTTCGCACTGCTTGCTAATGAGTGGACATGTCGGATCCATGTGCTGACCGACTTGTGCCAGAATAGTTGCTCGTAAATCTGCGTTTTGAGCGTTTACGCCAGCAAGAAAGAAAGGGAATGCGATGCAGTATACCCGAGCACCCGTCACAAGCTGTGCTCTGTCAATCTCGCTCATGACCTCTCGTGCTTGTCGGTCTGCAGACTCGTCTTCTTCTCCGAAAGGGTGCTGCAGTCTGTGTAGAAAGAGCATTGCCGCCTTCCGATGAAGCTCGACTTGGCAGAGCAGGTGCACCACTTCGACGGTGGTAAAGTCTTGAATGAAGCTTGGAGGCGGTCGCGGCTGCCATTGCTCAAGGCGCTGTTTCAATGCAGATACAGTGGGATGCATTTCTGCTCGCTCATCATCGCTCATGATAGCCATAGTCTGGCTCAGCTGGCATATCTCGTAGAAAAGTGGCAACAGCGGCGTACCAAGGCCAAATAGACGATCGACAGGAGGCGTATCTTCCATGATCTCAAGCTTGATCAAGGGTACCGATCTTTTCAGTAGGCATTCCCAGGTCTCAAAGACAAGCATCGGTATCAGAGAGTCCGAGTATTGAATCTCCGGAGGCAGTACTGTCTGACTTGCAACATGCTTCAAAATATGACGTCTCACGGTGGTCGCGCCAGTGCCCAATGCTGTCATTGCAAATGTCATTATGGCGAGGCCAAAGGTGATCCAGTTGTCAAGCTCCTTGCTTGACTGCGGACCTGGCGAGGCGCGAAGCTTGCTCACAGCCAAGGCACCACGTCTTATGTTGATGTTCGACTTGCCGTCGTCGTCTTCGACGAAGCCGAGTTTCAGGGCCAGTGCGCCCATGCAAGCAAGATATCCGTCGATGTGTCCGTCGATCTTCCAATCAAGTATTCGGCGCAGACGAAGGATGAATTCCTGTTCAAATTTTGGCACCGTGACCAAGATACTAGAGAATCCACGAAGATCTGCCTCTCTATCTGGCTGCAGCATGCGAATGAGATGCTCTTCAAATGGTTCGAAGGCACCCGACTCGAGGATAGCATTGATACGTGCTTCGTTGACTTCGAGTTGCACAACATCGTCAAACGGTATCATTGGCTCATTCATAATTGAAGCTTCGCTGAACGATGGGCTTTGCATCTGTTCATCAACGGATCGTCGGTGTCGCGGGCGTCTTCCAGCTGCTCGGACTGGGCGATCTGTTTTGCATGCTCGTCGTATTTGGCTGCATCGACTGCAGATATCGGAACCACTCGAGAAGATGCACTTCTCCTTCATAGAATAGCAGCGATCACATGCTCTACGGCGAGGCGCTTTTGATCCCATTCGAAGCTATGGTGGTCAGCACGTCGTCTCAGTAGGGCGAGGAGCAATGTTTACCATTGTTGTGATCACTTTCAACCACCGGAGTTTTCTGATGCGAAGCGCGATGAGTCTTGGACATTTACGCCCAAGGTATCAAACCTCCGCCTGATGGCCATATTGACGAAGTTCGTGCTAGAGGATCGCTATCCTGCGCGTCTTGGGAGGTGCGGAGCAGAATTGCCGGTCGTGACTGTCACGGGTCGGCATGCCCTTTTGGGCATGGCGCAGAGATCGGAGCTGGTCCAGAAACCCTCCGGTCTCGAAAGCTTGCAACCGAGCATCACAATCGGCCGGTGATCTTATCATGCTTGCATCGCATACGGACGGCTCGTGGAGTGACGGTGAAACAGAATGGCTTGTCTTGATGATAAGAGTTGGCTGCATGCAGCCTCTCTGGCGTGCAAGTACTCCGAGCTAAACGCGTCCTCTTCACCATGCCATCAGCAAAGAATACGACCAACAACCTGACTGTTGACCCCGGCCTCCCAAGGGACAACCCCACAATCTCATACTGGCAGCAGCCTCTGCATCCTCTCGCCGATGTTGCCTCAGATGTTCTACCTGATCGCACAGATGTCCTCATTATTGGATCCGGCATCACTGGCTGCAGCGTCGCGAAGACTATACTCGAGCAGAACGACGCATTGATTGTCACTGTGTTAGAAGCTCGAGGACTCGCAAGTGGCGCATCATCTCGCAATGGTGGACACATCGTGTCACCTTCCTTCGGCGACTTCATCCAGCTGATCGAGGATTTTGGAATCCAAGGAGCAGTTGAGATCGCAGAGTTCACTCTGAATAATGTTGATGCTACTTTCGATGCGGTCGCCCGTTTGAACGACTCGGAACTGTCTGCAGCTTCTGAAATACGCCGGACTGAGAAAGTGCTCGGATTCGGAGATCAGGAGACGCTGGATAGAGCCAAGCAGACTTTGGCACTTTGGAACAAGCATATGCCGACCTCTCGTCGAGATCCATGTGGATTCATCAGCGCTGAGGAAGCATTGTCGCAATATGGTCTCAAGAACGTTGCGGGCGCGTCAGTCGGGCATGGAGCAGCTGTATGGCCATATAGGCTCTGGACAGGCATGTGGGCGTCTCTTCGGAAGCGGTTTCCGGATCGGCTGCACATCGAGACCTTCACACCTGCGACGCACGTATCAAACACAGAGCAAGTGGACTCTAGTTCGAGCGACAAGTACCTAATTGCGACGCCAAGAGGCACGATCCGTGCCGCGCACGTGGTATATGCAGCAAATGGCTTCACGTCTCATCTCCTGCCATCCCTTCAAGATCGAATGTTTCCCGTCCGAGGGACCATGAGCACACAAGATCTGGGTCCCGGTTTCCCGAAGCAAGGCTCAAGTCGCTCTTGGTCGTTTCTCAGCACTCCTCAATTCGATGCAAATACCGGCACGGCAAATGCAGGCCTTTATTACCTTACTCAGAACCCATCGAGTGGTTTCATGTTCCTTGGCGGCGAGCATGATGCTCCCACGAACATCGTCTCTGCAGATGACCGCGAGCTCAATCCAATGTCAGCAAAGAGGGTGGGACAGGTACTGCCTGAAGTGTTCTCCGGTATCAAGGCAGGCAAACCGGATGTCCTGGCCGTATGGTCTGGCGTTATGGGCATGACTCGAGATGGCATTCCACTCGTCGGGCGAGTGCCAGACTTCGTGACACCCAGACAGGGTGGTCAGGAGTGGATTGCAGCTGGTTTCAACGGATATGGTACAGGCTATTGCTTCTTATGCGGCAAGGCCATTGGCGAGATGATACTGGGTAAAGCGCCACAGTGGCTTCCTGGCGCCTTTGAGGTCACGGAGAAGAGATTCAATGGCTCGCTGGCGTCGAGCACATTCTGGACTACGCTCATTGGCTCCTTGGAGGGTCACCACGAATGAACAGTGAATCTATACAAGTCACAGAACTCTCAAATGGATTCTTGATGCCCATCCTTCGATTCGAGCCAATCACAGCCCGACCAATAATTTGACAAGCGTACATCAGACCTACAGTGTTTCGGTCTCAATAATTCAGGCATCCTTAAGTGCCAGATAATCAATGCAATGCGGGGCCGGAGTTCATGTCTTGTCGCCGCTGGAAATGCTCCGGTCGTGCATGAATCCAGATTGTGGAGGAATGCAGGGACCAAGGAGCTAGTATCTCCACCTCGACCGGGTCATTTCGCACTGCTGATTCTGAACAGAGACCTCCGGTCTGAAAGCATTGTGCATCAAGACAGCGGTTAGTTCCGAGGGTATTGGCAACATACCCTCAGGTCCAAGATGCGAACACGGCTCCCGCGCACGCCGCCTACCATGCCGCGCTTTGATATAAGACCTCAACCTACGACCTGAGCTGGCGACTGATTGCTAAAGTGACGGATCAAGAACATTGCTGAGGCATCGGAGCACTTATTCGTCAATACGAGCGCGACCTGATCCCACACTCATCATGGCCATCCATGGCAACTGGCAAGCCATTGCACAAGCGAAACAAGCTGAGCGAGCCTCAAAAATACCAAAGGCATGGGTCGTGCCTGCAGAACTATACAAGGACCGCTCGAATGTCATGGACGTTCCGCAGAGTTGTGGAATCCTGAACGCCGAAGAGCTGGACATTACTTCGAACCACGATGCGACTGCTTTACTGGAGAAACTACGAGCTGGGACCTTGTCCTCCGAGCAGGTGGTCACAGCTTTCTGTAAGCGTGCCGCTATAGCCCAGCAAGTGGTGAGTGTCAACTCGCAATACTGAATTGCCAGGACGTTCAATAGCTGACAGACTCACAGTCCAACTGCTTGACCGAGATTTTCTTCGAGGAGGCCACCGCACGAGCCAAACGACTCGATGACGACCGAGCCGCCAATCCGACAGCCACTTTGCCGCCTCTCTGGGGTCTCCCAATCTCACTCAAGGACTCGTTCCAGGTGCCAGGAGTTGACTATTCCTGTGGCATCGCAAGCCTCGTTAATGATCCCTCCAAAGTGCATAGTACTCTGCCCAAAATGCTTGTTGACCTCGGCGCTGTTCTCTATGTCAAGACGAATGTACCACGTAAGTTTTGGATTGACTTCGTACAAATCAAGCATGTGTGCTAAGTGCAGCAGAAACTTTGATGACAGCGGACTCCGACAATAATGTCTTTGGTCGCACGGTGAATCCACACAACGTCAATCTGACGGCAGGCGGAAGTACCGGTGGAGAAGGTGCTCTGATTGCTCTTCGTGGGAGTGTTCTTGGAGTTGGTACCGACATTGGTATGCACTGTGCCCATACACCCTTTCACAAGACTGACGATAGACAGCTGGCAGCGTGCGCATTCCGTCATTATGCAATGGCATCTATACATTGCGACCGTCTATCAATGTCATCCCGTACTCAGGCCAGCGAAGGCTCTCGGTCCCTGGTGTGGAAGGTGTGAAGGCTGTTGCAGGACCGATGGCTGTGTCCATCCGCGACTGTGAGCTTTTCATGAAGGTTGTGACTTCCGCAAAGCCATGGGAGCATGACAGCGCCATCAACCGTACAATTTGGCAAGGGCTCAAGATACCCTCGGTTGAGTCTATCACTGTCGGTCTGGTCGAGGACTATGGCTATCTCACACCGCACCCGCCTGTTCGCAGAGCGCTACTTGAATCTGCGAAGAAGCTGGAGCAAGCAGGAATTAAGGTGGTTCCGGTATCCATCCCGGATGTCGCCAAAAGCTACAGCAACCTTTTCAGCTTCTTTTGTGCTGCAGGCAATGGGGTGAGTGGATGTGTTTCTGCCCCGAATCGATCCGCGCTGACCCCAACGATAGCCCATTCGCGATATGCTTGATGCATCTGGCGAGCCAGAAGTGCCTTCAGTCAGGCGCATCAACATTGCTAGCGGTGACAAGCCACCATTCTCTCTACCAGAGTATCTGGAGCTCTTCGTTGCCCGGGAAGAGGCTCAGACCAAGACTCGCGAGGTGTTTCAGCAACACAAACTGGATGCAATCATATCGCCCGGAGCGCCGCATGTAGCTCTGCCGCACGATCTTTACACAGAGTGAGCTTCGCTTCTGTCACTGGACTGATAACAAATTGTGCTAAACCCCGACTAGTGCTGCCTTTACAGGGCTGTGGAACTACCTCGACTGTCCTGCCACGATTATTCCCGTAGGTCAAGTGGAAGCGAGCGACGTGATGACCGAGCAGGACCGGCCGAGGTATGGAGCGCAGGATGAAGACATGTCAAACTTATGTGAGTTGCCGTGACTTCCTGCGGAACGTGTTTGAGACTGACTTTGATCAGATACGGGTCCGTCGGCATTCAAGCATGCACCAACGGCGATCCAAATCATTGGCAAACGCCAACATGATGAGGAACTGCTGGCGTTGACGACACTCATTGACAAGATACTTCAGAGCCAATAACAATATTGAAGTGATCAGAGGATCGCGCAATACAGCGCATATGCTCCAGGCTCTCAGGACCTATGTACCGGGTTCTAGTCATTCGAGAAGTACTCAACATGTCCTGAGATCCCATCTCTCGTCATGAGATTTATGCGCTAATTTGCGCCCTCTGATGATTCTGCCGTATCACTCACTCAGTGCATCTTGACTTCCATCGAGTTCTCCGTGCATCACACACTGACTAGTCTCATCAGTCATTGCTCATCCCGCGGTCACTTCAACACATGGAGGGCGCAACCGGCGGCATCGCATAGTCCGGGTAACACTAGCTCCTCTGAAGCACGGCCAGTAACGGATCGCCTGGAATATAAAACAGTCGTTCTTCTGTGCCGTCTCTTCACAACATCATCAACACACGTAGGATTTAACACTCGTTTCATCTACAAGACATCAGCCACTCATCCATCATCGACCATCGAACCACCGCAATGCGCACCACAACTCTACTCGTCATCTGCGTGCTCGCCGTAGCCAGCCTCACGTGTGCAGTCAGCACCAACTCGGACGTCAAGCTTGCAGTGCGGCAGAGTGATTTCGCGGACCTCGCGCCTGAGTGCAAGAAATGCGATGACTTCTATCTCAACTGCATAAGAGATTGCATGAAAGAGGTCCCCCATACTCTAGGCCAGCATGCTCAGTGCAATGTTGCTTGCTTCTGCGAGACTGCACTGGTCGATGATTGCGGTGCCATGTGTGGGTTTGACCTGCCGTCTTGTAATCAGAAGCGCGATGCCTTGTCCCTTGGCGACAATACCGCTACCATCGAGGCTACAATTCCTGTGCCTGCGCTGAGCGAGCTTGCTCACACGATACCTGCGGTAAAATCGGTGGACGTCCAGATCGAGAAACGCCAGATGGACTGCGATGAATGCGACCACATGTACATTGTCTGCATGAACGCGTGCATGAAGGCCAATCCTACTCTGCCAGGTAAGCACGCCCAGTGCAACGCTGCCTGCTTCTGCGAAGTCGCCAAGGCACACGATTGTGGAGGCAAATGTGGCTTCGACATTCAACCATGCCCCAGGAAGCGAGATATCGACGAGCTTCTTCAGGAGGCAGCCGCCGAGATCGACGAAGTTGATACGAAGGCAACTTCGCCTGTCCGTCTTTCGGTCATACCAATGACCGTGCCACCGAAGACAGGCTCGAGCATCGTGCCGAGTACTCTGCAGACAATCGCTCTTCCTACGCTCGCTAAGAAGCAGGTCTTCAGTCAATGCGTTGGCTACGGCAGACACATCCGTCTGTGCATGAACTCATACTGCCCAGACAACGACTTGGCCGGAGCCATCGCCTGCGTGTGCGATCAGCCGCTTCAGACGTGCGTCGAAGAATGCCATCAAGGAGATTGTGCTCGCAAGACCGAGATTAACTTCCAGAACTACTGCCCGGGTGTCCTTGCAGATTTGACGACTTGTCTAGTGGGTACCCCTAAGACCACAGCGACGGCTGCGGCGCCTCAGCTGGTCAAGAAGCAGGTCGATCAAGTGGAAGATCAATACCCCGATCTGCCTCCTGTCGACCCTCGGTTTCAGAACTGTTCGAGCGAAGCCACCGAATGCATAAGTCAAAACTGCGCGGAGGGCAAGGATGCGGCAGCCAAGTGTCTTTGCGATGGCCCTAGTAAGGACTGTCCCATGCTTGAAGGCAAGTGTGAAGAGAAGGCCAGAGAAAAATTCGACGCGCTCTGTGAGGCGGTCTTTGCGACCACGCCTCTGCCAGAACCGACAGCTCCCACTCTGGCCCGCCGTCAAGAGTTCCACGGCGATGACAAGTGCAAGCAGTGCAGTTAGAAGAGCACCTTCTGCACTGGCGTAAGTTCTTTCGAAAGCTTCGAGCTTTATCCTAGATGCTAATATCAGCAGTACTGCCGGCTGCCTGCACAGCGATGGAACGAGGAGTGCTTCCGCGAGTGCGTCTGCGATCCCGAGACTGGTGGCTTGGACTGCCCGCATGGGTGCTTCAAGGAGGATATCTGTAGAACAGATTCCAGAGCTCTGAGGATCAGCAAAATGGACGAGGGCTAGTGGAAAATATGGAGAAGAAGAATGTGCCAAAATTGAAGAGAACAGCGACGGATGAAACTTGGGGATCTGACAGATGCACAGAGAGTAAGGTAAAATAGCGCATAAATCGCCTCATAGGATGTGGGACCTCAGAACGTATTAAGTACTTCTAGAATAACTAGAAACGGCGTAATATATCCTAAGATCCTACAAAGTATGCGCTGTTTCGCGTGAGCCTCTGCACCATGACATGAGGGGAAGGAATGAACTCTGGGGTACGTGTACAGAAGGTACATCTCCATAACATCAAGAAAGTAGCACGGCATACGTGCTGCCATAGAAGGCCTCTCCGACGCTATTCGTGTGCTCTGAATGGTACTGAGCACCGTCGGACTCATCATGATGCATGTGGTATTTTTGCCGGAGTAAGCTCTGCACTTGAGCAAAAGGAAAGGCGTGACTGGAACTTGAATCCAGAATAGCGGATGTCGGCGAAGCAAGGCATCGATCGTTCGTGAGTCACGTTACCACTACGACCGCCATGCTAGACTTCTGTTCTGCAGTCCGCTGTGCTACCAATTACACCATCGCGCCGAACTTGAGGGCTGCTCAGCGCGGAACCCTTTTTAACGCGCTGGATCGGAGGGGCCTCATGACAACTACGGCTCGTGACGAGGCCTCCGTTTGTTGTGAATCTTCATTTTCCTCGCATGCCTTCGTCATCAGCGTGATATCTGCACCATCTCGTCGACCTTCGCCTTGCTTGCATCAAGGACGCCGGCCTTGCTCAAAATGTCGATCGTCTTCCCGATGACAGTATTGTCGGCGCCTTTGACGTCCTGCGAGAAGCGCACTGTCGACAGCCAACTTGTAGCATCCTCTTTCGAGTAGTCTAAATGCGTGCTGATGTACTCGACCGCCTCATCGTGATTCTGGTTGAAGTGTTCAATGCCCTTATTGATGGACGTGAACATGCCATCAAGCTGTTCGGGTGACACACTGGGAGATGCGACAATTTTCCAGCTGCTCCAAGGGGTAAATATCTCGCCCACCCGCTTGATCTCGCCGTTGTCGTAGTATCGTTTCGAGGTGAAGTGCTCCCACATGAAGAAGTCTGCCTCGCTGCTGTTGACACCCTCTCTCAAGCGCTTGAAGTCATTCAAGACCACAACCTCGAACGGCGGCTTTCCAGAGGACGTGTCAAGCCAGCCGTTCTGGTCTGCCAGTACGAAGCCCATGACATAACTGCCACTGCCTATTCTGCTCACACCAATCTTCTTTCCTTTGAGGTCTTGCACACTCTTGACATCATCTCTTTGGACACCTGAAGATATCGCCCAACAGAGAGGCGTTTCAACATAAGTGCCAACTATCCTGTATGGAAAGTTCTCTTTGCTAGGCTCTTTTCCCAGGCCAGCAACCCAACCTTCCGTGAGACCAATACCAATATCGATTTCTTTGCTCTTGAGGGACTGAACCATGTGACCAGTCCCTGAGGGATACGGGATCAGGTCGGCATCGAGGTTGTATCTCTTGTCGGCAAAATAAAGAGGACTCTAAGCAGTGATGTCGTCTTAGTACACACTGGCTTTCAGATCAAGATACAGGTGAGCAGATCATGAAGCCATTGAGGATAACGCAACATGCCATTCACCACAGAGCGTTGGTCACATACAATGAGCAAGCTGAGTCCAATTAAAGCCATGTATCAGATCCAAAGAAAGCTCGCGTTACTCACAGAGAAATGTTCTGGTACGAAGCCGATCTTCAACTTCTTCTTTGCCATTCTTGCCCTCGTTGTTGAGAAAAAGGCTGCTGCCTTTGCTCTTCTGGCTGACGTGGCGACAAGATTTGACACTGGTCTACGCAGAGTCTGCATGTTGGTTCGTCATCTGCACAATGGTGAGCAGCGTTCTCATGCGGCTCCGCTGGGAATCTGTGAGGCTCCGCTGAGGCCATCGCGCCTTCCAAGCTGATTTCCCCTTCTGGTTAGGTGCCTTCGCTTCTGAGGAAGCTGCGCTTATCCTCCTCGAGTATAGCTCAGCCTTGGCAGTTAAGACCCCACATTGCCTACCAAGGCTGACACTACCGACGATCCGGCGCCGTCTTCCCCATCGAGTCAACGAACGCCTCCAAAACCTCACATCCTCAGTACATCTGGTACCTGGCGCGCTCAGTAAGCGCATTAGTACCCACCGACTTTTCGCGGTGCGAGCCATTCTCGTTCGTGGAAAGCACGGCTGGGAGTCTCAACGATGCTGCATGTGAGGGAGACAGCCTGTCCCTGCAGCTGCAGTTCTCACTTGTCACACTGCCTGCCCATTCGTTTCCTCGGAGGACGCCCGATGGCTTGCGATGCGGGAAATTGTAATCCAATAAACGAGGAGGCTCGTATGTGGGTAGGGCATTTCTTGACTTTGCGGTGGCCGTCCATGTCAGAAAACTTTCTTCGCTTGTTGGTCACCTTGCGATCCTACATTCTCTTTTGCTCACTCTCTCGTTTCGTCGCTGTACTGATCTTGCTGCCATCTTATCGTTCTTTGAGCTTATCTGGAGCTCACACCTCGAACATGACATATCCGCGCTAGCCATGTCAGTTATCGACTCCAGTCATGCCCACTTCAACAATATGGTCCCGACAGCGACGGTGATAGCGGACGTCCCCACGAACGAACCTCAATTATTTCCAGACGGCCACTGGAAAGGACCTGACGTCGGTCTTGTTGCCCTTCAGTCCATCCTTGCTTTCGTAGCCACGGCTGCTGTCACCTTACGTATGTACGCACGGATCTCGCTGCGTAAGAAGGTTGCACTCGACGACATATGCATTGTCATTGGTCTGTGCTTCGCAGTCGCCAGGGCTGTAGTGGCGAGTCTCTCCACTCAGTCAGGGTGGGCAAGTAGGAAAGGTCCGGATGCAGCTTGGCAAGTCCCGTACTATCTTCACTACTTCGAGAGACGGTTGTTCTACGCGATCAGCGCATTCTTCATCCGCTCTGGAGTGCTGCTATACTACCTGCGATTGTTTCCTGCGGCGTTGAGGAGGCTCCGATGGTGCTCATGGGCTCTTCTGGCCATCAGCTTTGCGCAATGCCTTCAGCTGAGCGTACTCTTGGCCGTCTACTGCAACGATATCACGGACTTGTACAAGAACCACTTCGAAACGTACTCGAATCCGCACTGTTCCAACGCATACGCTTTCACGTATAGCGGTGCCATTGGCGATGCCGCAATCGACTTTTTCATCTATATCCTGCCTTTACCATACGTATGGAACCTCAGAAAGCTCAAGCTCGAACAGCGCATCGGCCTCGTCTTTGTCTTCGGTATTGGCATTGTCGCCTGCATATTTGCGCTCCTGCAGATACCATTCATCATCATGAACTACCGTTACCATCCAGAAACTGGCCAAAGCTGGTTTGGAACACAAGTCAGCACATTCATTGCAATCGAGTTGTGTTTGGGTTTGACCGCGGCGAGCTTGCCTGATCTGCGTGGCTTGATGGCAAGGATCAAGCCTGGTTTCATGGCCGCAGTTAGACACAGGGACGAGTCGAGCTCAGGACAGATGACAGCCAGTCAAGAACGAGAACGAGAATCTCGCAGGATCAGTGAGATGAATGCGCCTGCTCATGGCATGTCGATTGGTGGTGGAGTGAGAATGGGCGGCGAATATGGCGTGAGCGCGAAGATCAAGAAGCCGGACTGGATGCGCTCGATGACGGGATCTCTGTGGGAAGATACACATGTGGGAGAATCACGGATTGATGGCAGCAGGGAGACGTCAAGATCAAGAGGTGGAGCAGCAGGATCTGCGAGAGATGTTGAGCGAGGCGAGAAGGAGGATCTGCCCCACGCAGGACGGCCGAGCATCGTACCAGAGCTGTCGGAAGAGAGCAGCCGATCTTCACAGCCGAAACTCAAGATTGGAGAGATCACGACAATGACAGACATGGAGAAAAGTTGCTCTTCGAAGTCAGACAACGGAAAGGGTTGAATTGCAGAATCATCGCCAGATAGCCAGCCTCTTCGAGCTGTCCAAAGGTGTACATGCTGTACCAAAGCTCGAATGGTGCCTATGGTCTACGCCGGAACTTCTCTTGGGTCCTCGATGCTTCCATCCGGCAAGACGCTGATCACTTCAATGCTTTCGCCGACTTCTTGGACCTCCGTCGTGAATTTGAAGAACGGACCGGCATTGTCAGCATCCTCGCTCGAGCCTTCCATCTCGAACCACTTCTTGTTGAGTCGGGCTTGCACCTCTTTCTCGACATGATCGCGAATACAGCGCGATCCAGAATTTCGAGCTTTACCAGTGGCGAAATAGCTGTCCTCTACTATTTTGGTGCAGAGTTTGAAATAATCCAGCACTTCAAGATGGAGGTGGCCTCTGAAATTGCCATTCTTGACGTCAATGTCTTCCTTGACGCCATCGCCCAGCTTAAGAACATACTTGTGGGCGACGACAGCTGCTTCGGTCTCGTCGAACGGAAAGAAGGGAATGAAGTGTGTCAGCCGGCCTGTCAGATTCTGCGACCGCATCAGTATCAATAGGAAAGGAAGGGGATATGTGACACACTATCGACCTGGAATTTTGCACGAAGAATTGGCATCACCATCTCCCGAAGCACTTCGTACGGTGCAGCTTGACGTTCGCCATCTGACCTGCCCTTCACGTACTTGTCATAGAATCTCAAAATTTGTGGATCGACATGATTCGTGGCGAAGACAAAGATCGTCTTGGAATAATCGACAGGACTGTCAACCAGGCGACGGTCTTCGTGATGACCTGGAACAAGGTCAGCAAGATTGCGCGATGCGTTGCAAGCATCGCCTACCGGTATCCAGCACATCAAGAAGGGTGTTGTAGATCGCGGACTTGGTGCGGCAAAACTCGTCGAGGAACACTACCGACCTCGTACCAGAGTTTTCCACCAAGAAGTTGTTTAACTTTGGGCCTTCCTCATGGTTGACATAACCTCTGCCTGATCCAAGGAGATCCCATTCAGTGTTGAGCTTCGTGCAGTCAATATGGCATTGCTGTATATTGAGCAGTGCGCCCAGATTGCGGGCGAGCTCGGTTTTGCCGTGGCCAGAAGGCCCTGCAAACACGAAGACTAGTGGTTTGCCATCGGTGAGGCGTTGTGTGGAGCACAACTGACTCCAAAGCGCCGACAGTACTTCTACGCTCGCAAATCTTTGGCCAATGAGGTGGTAGGGCAGGCTGAAGAGTCTCTGCATCCCGTAGTAATCGGCAACGTCTCGCATGCGCTGGCTCGGCGGTGGTTGCTTCGACCTGAGGAGCAGGAGATCTCGCATAGTCAGATTGAGAGCTTTCACGAGAATGTTGCGGTAGTCTTGCGAACACCATGAAGCTTCCGGATCTCCAGGCATCGATGCCTCACACTTGGGCCGCTCGAGACCGAGCTCGGTATACAGAAACCCTTGATGAAGTCGCTGACCGCCAAGGGACACGAGAGTCCTGAGAACCTCAGTCCCGTTCTTTAACATCAGCCAGGAGAATATAACCCCGTATGCGATCGCCGGAATGTTAGCATCGAAAGCTCAAGCGTTGACGTCCACACCATAGCTAGCAAGCAAAACGACCGACTTGGGGCAGTTGCGTGTGACGGCATATAACATTGGCGAGATGCCTTCGTGCTCCGAGAGACCCGTTTCTATGTCATGCTTTGGGAAGGAAATCAGCCATTCCTTGATGGCATCAATGCTCTTGACGTAGACAAGTGCGGCGATCAGAGTTTCCACCGACCACTCGCGGCCGTCGAGAGTGTAGCCCGCCACATGGTATCTTGCCCGCGACAGTAGGCCTCTAAGAGGTTGGGGAAGCACGGGAAATTCGAACTTTGCCTGGCTTAGGCATCAGCTCAATGCACTTCAGACATCGGAAAAGATACTCACATCGCTCACGATATACGTCTCTCTCACTTCTTCCTCTTCGTGGTCCATCGTCTCTTCTGCGGGTGCCTTCTTGTTGTCCTTCTTCTTGAGTTTCGCCTTGGTCGACTTCAATGGCGGCCAATCACCCCATGCGTCTGACGCGTCCGAGTATTCACTGCGAATCATGCTGCAATGTTGAGAGGAGCAGAAACGTCAACTCTCCACAACGCCGAGCAAGTGGCTGCTTTGTGTGAGCTGCAGCCTACAGACCGCTTGACAGGATCATTGTCTTCCTACTGGTTTATTAAGAAGTAAAACGAGCAATCGCATATTCTATGAATATGTTCCTTTTGTCATTGAGGCCTTATGTCAAACGCAAACTAGCCCGTCACTTTCCAGCTAGAATCACTGGAGCCAAAGGGCCGATTTGGGAGACCACGATCCAAGTCCGCACGTGGAATCAAATTGAGGGCACGATGCCATCCCCCGCGAAGACTGTCCATTCACGAGCTAGGCTTGCCACTGTCAACATGATCCTCCAATAACCCACGGCCCGCTTCGATCGTTCCAGCGTGCTTCACATCAATGTCCGTCTTATGCTCGCACTCCTCCCGCAGCCGGACTTGCAAATGCGTGTACGGACCAGCATTCAGACCATTACTCAGTCGATATCCAAGCTCCGACTATTTCTTGTTGACCTTCACCTCCAGACTCCGCATCACGTGCCTTTCAATACTGTGGACACCTGACCTCTGCGCCTCCTTAGAACTAAAGTAGGCATCCTGCGCAAGCTTGCGGCACAGAGCGACTTCATCGACGATATCGAGGTGCACATGTCCTCTGAACTTCCCTTTGACGACCTCGACATCGCTGCGCAGTCGATTGAATAAGTCGAGTACGTACTTGTGCGCGGTGATTGCTGCTTCGTCTTTCGAGAATGTGGAGAATAGAATGACGTGGTCGATGTTGTCTACGAGTGTCTGGTTCTGTCAGTGACATGTCCTGTTGATCACGATCGAGGTACTTGCCCCCAGTCTCTCTCCTACATGAGGCAAAATTGCATCGCGGAGACTTTCTTCATTCTTGACTGACAGTTCTGCTGTGTCTGGCAGATCAGACAACTGCGTTCGATGTTCGTTGATCTGTTTGTCGGCAGTCGTGGACGCAATGACCCAGATGATCGATCGAAGGTCTAGAGGCCGCCAATTCGTGAGTTTGAGATAGCCTGTTCGCCCCTCAGTCCCACTGTTAGAAGGCATCCGTAACGCAAACTCACCAGTCTCCAAGGTCTCCGAGAGAATATCGTAGTCCGTGGTTCTCGAATGACTCGACTCGGCGAGGTAGATGACCGCTGTACGACCATGAAGACTGTTCAAAGACTTCGTCATAGCTGGACAGCCCGTCCCATCCATGACGAACGAGCGAGAGTCGAACATGAAGTACTCTACGTTCAGGAAGCGCGCCATGCTCTCCGCCGTCTCGGCTTGTCCATACCCACGAGGCCCAGCGAAGAGGAAAGTCAGTGGCTTATCGGGTGGTGAGCGGCATAGATGATCCCACAGGATTGTTGTAATCTTCTGGCTCGCGTGCTCCTGGCCGACAACACTGACTGCGATGTCATGTAGGCGCTACATTCCTCCCTGCTCTGCGATGACGAGTTCCCTTCGGTTGCGCTGAGGCTGCTGAGATCTCGTCTTCAGCATACCGCGCATCGTCAAGTTGAGCGATTTTGCCATAAGCTCCCAATAGTGTCCCATGCACCAGCGATCGTGGGTTATGAAAGGGAAGAGTGGCTGCTTCCGTGGAGTCTCCATAGGCCACTCCCACGTATCTCGAGGGATTTTTTCTGCGCGTGCACCGTGAGCAAGCAAGACTCTGACCACCTCTGTGCCATTCTGTAGATGCAGCCATGAGTGCATCACAGCGTATGCTACGGCCGGGATCTCGTTGTCAAAGGCGGTGGCGTCCGGATTCGCTCCGTGCTTGAGAAGCATCTCGACGCTCCGTGGGCAATTACGTGCGATTGCCCAGAAGCGCGGCGAGATACCGTCGTACTTTGCAAGGGCATCTCTGACATGTTGATCGTTTGTGGAGTTTGTGAGCCAAGTTTGAACATACTCGAAACTCCAGGTAGGATTGTTAAGTGCTGCGATGAGCATCTCAATCGAGAATGGTGTTCGTCGCTCGCCCCATTCAAGACCACGAGCGCCTTGGAAAGCGGGAGGACGTAAGTGAGGCAGACTCGGAAAGAGAAACGGTTTCTTGTCGTCAAGGTCCGCATCTGCACCGTCTTTGTAATGTTGCAACTCCGCAGGCTGCGAAGCGAACGACTCCGAGGAGCTCGGCGTTGTCTCTCCTGGCATAGCATCCCCGACATCTTGGAGCGCTGCGAACCTGCCCACACCGATGACATCGTTGGCTTCTTGGTCATCAGGCCAATCGAAGTCCTCTAGCATTTTCCCACCATTCGGGAAGGGTGCGATAAAGGGCCTCTTCGCATGGGCAAACTGACACTCCTTCGCCGTTTTCTTGCAGTTGCGTGTGAGCCAGAAGGGGCATGTGGGGACGTTGAGGTTGTGGTAGTTCACCGCGGGTGAAGAGACCTCGGGTGCTCTACGGTGACCTTCTCGGAGTGTCAGCATTGTGGTGTAGGAATTCTGCGGGGCGTTGAGGATAAAAAGGAATGCGAAGATGAGCTCAGTATGGCCAATAGGATAGGTACTTTTATAAGACGACCTTCCGACCTTGCAAACGAGCTGGAGCGGGTGCCTCTTGTTTGCGTGGGTCATGCAGATATAGACAGCTTTGCGCTTGGAGCTTGGTCGGTGTATCATGACTGTGGAAGCACGTTTATATCAGGGGAGCGAAGTGCATAGTCCACGACAGCAGTCATGTCTCGTGATCTCGTCAAACAGCGACACCAGCGCTCTTCTTCCCACCGCCGGCAATCAGGTCCAAGAAGCCCTGCTTACTCATCTCGCTAACCTTCTCTTCTCTCCTTCCCATGCCCACAACCCCATCCTTCAACTGCTCCCTCCTCGCCTCCTCGCCTCTCTTCTGCGCCTCCCTCACCGCATTGAACAACTTAACCACACCCCTCTGCGCCGTCTTCTTCAACCTCCTCTCCCTCTCCATAATCCCCGCCGTACTCTCCTCCACATCCTCCAGCCCCAGCACATCCCTCACCCTCCCCTTCTCCAGCGCCTGTTTCTTCTCCGCCCTAATCTTCTGCCGCGCCTTGGCCTCGAGCTTACTCTCCGCCAATCCTTTCGAGACAGCTGTTGCAGCTGCCGAGCGCGAGAGCACGGGATCGGCGCGTTTCTGGGTGGTGAGTTTGGAGGAGAGGATCTTGGAGATGCTTGTGGCGAAGGCGGTGGGGTCGTTGCGTTTTTTGCGCTTGGCTGTGCCATTTTCTGTTAGGACGGTTGAGGCGTCGTCGGAGAGGTCGGCAGGGTCTTCGTCCTCATCCTCGTCTCCTGCCTCGTCGTCTGAGGATGCGCCGGTGACGTCTGATGCTGCGTCCTCTCCTTCGCCTTCTGCGGATTCTGCATCTTCTAAATCTTCTTCGTCCTCGTCGTCCTCTTCAGCGGCGACAAACTTCTGTTTCCGTGGTATCGACTTGGCTGCGGCGTTCTCCTCGTCCGAGTCCTGCAGATTCACCGCCTTGAAGTCTGTCTGCTCCTCCTCATCCTCATCGGAGCTACTGTGGTACTCCAATTGCTTCTTGAACTTGCGCGGCTTTTTCGAAGGTCGATCTCGTGACCTTTCTTCCACTCGAGGACGCTTCAGTATTGAGGTCGGCATGTTTCTTGTGTGGGAATGTGGTTAAATGCTCGTGGATGCGCACTCTCAAGAATAAATTTTAATGGAGACGCATCCAAGCGGAGCGGAAGGTCTCCACCGAAATCTTGGCAGGGTCTCCACTCGAATCCCCGCGGTGACCTACATATTCCAGACCTCCACGCCGACTTAACCTTCCCCTCCGCATCCTGCGCGCTCGTCGCCTTCTCCTTCTACATACACACTTAATAGTAGCAGCACCATACGACCGCCACGATGGTGCTCTCCGACCTTGGGCGCAAGATCAACGCGGCCGTCTCAGACCTCACGCGCTCGCCCAACCTCGACGAAAAGGCCTTCGACCTCATGATCAAAGAAATCTGCAACGCATTAGTGCAAGCAGACGTGAACATCAAACTCGTAACCTCCCTGCGCAAATCGATAAAATCCAGCGTCAACTTCAAGGACCTCGCCCCGGGGGTCAACAAGAAGAAGATTATACAAAAGGCCGTGTTCGATGAGCTGGTCAAGCTGGTGGACCCGCATAATGAGCCGTACAAGCCGAAAAAGGGGCGGAGTAATGTGATTATGTTTGTGGGGTTGCAGGGCGCGGGGAAGACGACGACGTGCACGAAGTTGGCGAGGTGGTATGCGGCGAGGGGGTTTAAGGCGTGTCTGGTGTGCGCGGATACGTTTCGTGCGGGCGCGTTTGATCAGCTCAAGCAGAATGCCACGAAGGCGAAGATACCGTACTATGGGAGTTTGACGCAGACGGATCCCGTGCAGGTAGCGAGGGAAGGCGTAGACAAATTCAAGAAGGAGAGGTTTGAGATCATTATTGTGGACACGTCAGGTAGACACAGGCAAGAGAAAGATCTCTTCGACGAGATGGTGCAGATCCAAGAAGCCGTAAAGCCAGACCAGACAATCATGGTGCTCGACGCGAGTATAGGACAAGCAGCCGAGCAACAATCACGCGCCTTCAAGGAAACCGCAGACTTCGGCGCCATAATCATCACGAAGACGGACGGCGCAGCGAGCGGAGGTGGCGCGATATCAGCCGTCGCAGCGACGCACACGCCCATCGTCTTTATCGGCACCGGCGAGCACATGCAGGACATGGAGCGCTTTGCCCCGCAGCCTTTTGTCAGCAAGCTGCTCGGCATGGGCGACATGCAGGGCCTGGTGGATATGGTGCAGTCGCTCAAGCTGGACCAGAAGGACACCATGAAGCACATCGCCGAGGGCGTGTTCACCGTGCGTGATTTGAGGGACCAGATCGGGAATATCATGAAGATGGGGCCTTTGTCGAAGATGGCGGGTATGATACCCGGCTTGAGCAGTATGATGGGTGGCATGGACGACGAAGAGGGCAGCATGAAGTTGAAGCGCATGATCTACATATGCGACTCGATGACGGAAAAGGAACTCGACTCCAACGGCGCCATTTTCATCGAGCAGCCCTCACGGATGATTCGAGTAGCACGCGGCTCAGGCACCTCAGTGAGAGAAGTCGAGGATCTCCTCACGCAGCACAAGGTCATGGCCAACATGGCCAAGAAGATGAAGGGCAACATGGCGAATATGGAGAAGGCGAAGGGCGTCATGCAGGGCAAAAATAACAAGCAGCAGATGGAGGCCGCGCAGAAGAGGCTGCAGAGTATGGGTGGGGCGGGTGGCTTCCCTGGGATGGGAGGAGGCGGTATGCCGGATATGAGCTCGATTATGAAGATGATGGGGCAGGGGGGAGGTGGGCTGGGAGGAGGTGGCTTTCCTGGTATGGGCGGTGGGATGCCGGACATGGGGAGTTTGATGAAGATGATGGGACAGATGGGTGGTGGAGGCGGTCCCGCGGGTGGACAAGGAAGGGGGAGGAGATGAACAGAATTGAGCCCAGGAGGTAAAGTCGTAATTGGCGATGGTGAAGCTTCAATTTCTCGCGGGAATACTGCGTCATTGGCACTTCGGTATTGGCACTTCGGCAAACCGACCGCTTGCGAGCGAAAGCACGCTTCAGGGATCGAAGACAAATGCCATGCCATGACAAACGACACGTCCATACAAGCTTACAGGTTTGAGACGTAGTCAGTCTTCACAACTGGAAATCTTTTATAGGCTGAGAGCGCAGCCCGCCGCTACGTGAATTGCAGGTACAGAGCTCCTCAGGCCCGTACGATTTAGTAGGCTACCAATAGTCTAGAATGACATTCAAATCTATTACGATGAGACTAGGACCATGGCCATGACTTCTACTCGATGTCTGCACTTTCATTCCAATCGTTAAACATGTACTTATCGCCATGAATCTGGCTCTCCGGCATGGGCTCATCACGACCTTCGTCATTACGGCCATCTTCATTACGGCCATCTTCATCACGATCCCTATCATTAAGATCTCGCCTGTCGAGACCATCAGATTTCCGCTCATGGTGATATGGACGGTGCAGATAGGTGTATGGAGGTGTTTCGCTCGAAGACAGTGGCTCATCAGAGCTAATCAGCGTATGGTCCTTACCCTGAGCTTTCTCTCGAAGGTGAGCTGTCTTTCGAGCGCGAGCTTTCTCTCGAGGAAGCGGGCGAGGTTTCGAGATGTGGTAGTCTTTAAAGTGCCGATCACGGTTCGACTCGGTAGAGAAGCCGATTTCGTAATGCTCGCATTCGGACTCTGGGCACTTCTAAGGGCGACTGGCTTCCCGTTGAATGTCTGCCTGTCGCATGTTCTCAGTCATCTGCTTCGAGCTGCCGGACTCCAAAGACAGTCCACCGCTTGTGGGCGTCTTGTCCTTGATAGGCTCAGGCGATAGTTTGAACCCGTGCGCTTCAACCTGTCTGCGACGTGGGATTATTCCATGGTCACGAAGGGTCTGGTATTCCATTACGTCGTCTTCGGTCTCGTAGCGGTCGTCAAGTGTACCGGTAGACTTGTCGGATGCAGCTAGTGCGCGCCGATATGCCTCAATTTCATCGCGTAGACGTCTGTTTTCTCGCTCACGCTCCTCCACATATTCACGAGATGCATCCACTGTACCACCTCCACCTGATGAATGTGCTATGGAGGCATTGGCTTCGTCATTAGGGGCGCCTATAGCAGTGGATGCTACATCAGGGGCATTGCCATCAGTATCTTTGTCCGCTTCAGACTCTGAAGCTTGGAGGGTATCACTGCCGGCTTTTTGATGTGATTTTGTGGAGCTTCTCGTAGATCCGTCAACTACGAGCTCGGCTGTGTTCGGCAAGAGCGGATGAAGCCTTACTGTGCGCCCATCGAAGTCCATCTCGAACGCGTCATCAGTGCGAGCCTGCACTTGCTTTGGTGAGGAAGCATCGCGCGGAGGTGATCTGAGCCTGGGATTGAGGCGAGGCCTGACAGCCTGTTTCCATTCTGGTGGATGTTCTCCCAGCTCAGAATCGGAGCGAGGCCCGGTAACCTGTACCCATTTTGATAAATTTTCTTCCAGCTCAGATAACATGTCGGGCTCAACAGGTCCATCGATTTTGAAACTAACAGAGAGTGTCCCTCTAGCGTTTGTTGAACTTTGCTCGGTGCGAGAAGACATTCTGTCCGATGCTGGTTGTTCACGTCTGTCTTCACTGTCGGTCGTTTCGCCCGAGTCACTGTCTGCGAAGTTTTGCTTTTGCGCGACGTGGACCACATGCCGTGATTCAGGCGGCTCGTCCTCGACTTCAAGTTCGCTGAGACTAGACACTGATCGATCTGATGACCATTCTCTACCTTGTTTTGGCAGGTCTGGGGGTACATGAATAGTGGGTGGTATTGGCTCATCGCTGGGGTCATTCATTGTCGCCTGGGCTTCGTCTCGCGGCAACTGGCGGCGCGCAATGACGAACCAATGGTTCACCTGCAAGGCATCAGTCGTCACGCAATTGGCATTTGGATCTTAGATCTCGCCTCACCTGGCTCACTTCAAGACCTGTCATTCTGCAAAGTGTCTGCTTCTCATCTTCGGTGGGATAAGGCGAGTCACGATGCTGAATGAACCATTCCTGCAAAATCGCAGTCGCCGCTTTTCTCGAGTCGTCCTGTCCCGACGTTGCTATGCTTCCATCCTCGTTCAAATGCGACCCAGATGATGCGCCGAGATCGTCAAGTAAGCGGAGATCGCCTGAATTCTGACGGCTGTATTCCGATTCGGCTGCAACGACCCCTGGACTCGGGGCAGACTGCGCACCGGAGGTTCCTGGATCAGATCCAAACGCTTCGTTCCGTTGCGCACATATGTGCTTCTGCTCCCAGTCTTTTATAAGCGAAATGGCCATTTCTACTTTCTGAATCGCCGCTCTATGTTCCCTTGCCTCCGCCATCATCTGATAGTGATTTCGGAGCTACATTTGTCAGTACCAAGGGGCACTCGTGTAATGCGTAAAACTCACCATCTCAGGGGTTTTAGATCCCATCACCTTCGAGATAGCGTTAAAGTCAGTGCCCAAGATTGCGAGACAGTCTTTGAAGATTTCCTCTTGGGATGGAGTCCAGTGGCTCGAAGCATCTCTGAACTGCGCTTGGTCGGTAAGAGTCTTGTCTTTTTCGGTGCGGCCTTCAGACTCTTGGGGTGGCCAGGGGTCTAGGTGTTGTCCCAGGTCGTGGAACGAGTCTTCCAAGTCAGCCATGGGGTGTCCGGCCTTTCCATTGATGTCGCTCGTGGTGGCTCCAGCCTGAGCATCGTAATCTGAACCCTCTTCAACGTGTGCCGATAAGTCTTGAGGAACGACGAATAGAGAAAGCTGTTGCATCTCTCGTGCCATGTGAGTGGTTATCTCATCAGCTCGGCAGAGCTCACCGCACAGCGGACACAGCCTTTGATCCATGCTTGACAGCTCGTTGTGGGCCGCCAAGTGAGCTTCCCATGCACGCTGTGATCCAAATAATCGATTGCCGGTAACACACTCCTGGGATACGCAAACATAGGGTTGCAGGTCATGAAACTGATGCGATCTACGATTGTTAGCAGATCTCGGTACATCAGCAGATGTGGGTTCACGTCATACTTCCATTCCTTCCATGTGGAAATTAGCACGATACAATGACACAAAGGACATTCAAAATCTTCGCCATACTCGGCATTCCGGGGGAATGGTATCACCTCCATGTGCGCGTTGCCATCCGCTGTTGTGTTGATGGTAGTGTGGGATCTGGTATCACCACTGTCTTGAATTGCGGTATACCAGTCGTGGCCTGCTTGCTTGATTCGATCAGGTAATGATGTAGCGACGGTGCTTTTCGTGTCTCCATGATCCTCAGACAATCCCGAGGCCAGATTGGCACGGTGGTCTTTGCTATACTTTAGCATCTGCCGCCGCAGGGTGTTCGCACCGCCCAGTCGGTCAATGAGGAAGTCCGCAGTACCCTTCCCTCGATATAACTCTTGAACATGGCGAATGTCACTTGCCTGGTAAAAGCTGGTGTCAGTCAAGCTTGCGACCATTGAGAGGTCACGGGCCGCCGGATTCCTGATGGCTCGGGAAAGCCGTAAGAGCGATCTTGTGGTTTCGGATGCCAAGCCAAGGACATTTGCCAAAGCTTCCACCATGGACAGTCCTTCGATCTCTGCGAGTACTTCCATCAAATCCTCTGGCACATGGTCCACTCTATCGACTTCGTTTTCACTGGCGCAATCCAGGGATTCTATAGCTAAGGAAGATATGAGCAAAGGAGTAGAAGTATTGTATCCAGCGCGCACAAAACTCACTTTCCGAGATCATCTCGTTAAGGTCGCGCAGCATTTTGATCACTGCCTCCCGGATATGTGAAGCATCCCGCAGACGATAATCGAGTGAGCTCTGCCCTTTTTGATGAGCACCGATGTTGCTCGCCCACAGTTGAAATCTCTTGAGTTCTTGCTGGAACGAAATGATCTGCTCTCCATGTATCCCAGATTGACTTTTCAGCGTGCTCAGAAGCTCTTGGAAGACCTTATAACAAGACCGTACATGAGTTGAGATCAAGTCTTTGGCCATGACGATCACGGCCACGTAATAAACATGAGTTGGGTATACGCTGGTCAATTGTCGGGGTGTTGGGCATCTGCTTCATGCTCGAGATTGAGAAGACAGCTGTCCCGTGCTGCATAGCAAGGCGTGCAGCCGTCAAGATTGGCCACACCGGTGCGGGGCACCTGCATCGAAGTCGTGATCGGAACAATCTTCGTTTATGCTTCAGGATCCATGATGAGCAGTCTAAAGTGACCCAATGTCCGGATTTGAGGTTGCTGGCGTGGTATTGGGGTCCATCCCTATCCTGCTCGCTGCACTTGAGATCGGTGGCAACAGTCTTGGCCGCGTGCAGCGCATGGTCGGCTATAAGGCTGTTGTGAAGCGCTACAAAGTAATGCTCGAAGCGCAACAGGCCATATATCAGAATACGCTGCAATTCCTGTTGGAGGACGTGTTGCCGTTACCGAAGATCGAGATTTTACTCAAGGACAAGAGGCTAAAGAGTGGAGAGATCAAGGCTTCAAGGACCGACTCCGAGATGAGCGTTTGGGTCAGGACTATGACAAGATCCTCAATATCATCAAGCTCATTGACTCGACCTTGCAAGAGTTCCGTGAAAAGCTCGGAGGTGATGAGATCGAGGAGGTAAGCCAACCCAGAGGCGAAGCTCAATCTAAGCATCGGCCCGACTCCCAATGTGACATACTAACTTCGCGATCGCAGCAACATCGAGTAAAACTCATAGCAAGGATCATTGCGTCACGAACGCGTCTAGACGAGCTTCTCAGAGACCTGGCAGACCACAACACGACCCTACAGACCTTGACGACACAAGCGACAGCACTGCAGCCAAGTAGAAGAGCTGGGAAGTTCTTTGCGCATCTCGATCATTTCAAGAAACAGGCGGTCTCTCTCTACAAATCGGTGCAAGCAGCTGTGACTTGTACCTGTCAGCGGCATGATGCTGGTCTTGTTGTCGACTATGCGCACACTGCGGACGAAGAGGCACTGACCGTTCTATTCGGCATCGACGAACGCGCACCCGAACAACTGTGGATACCGGTTGCTGCTAGATCTGTGGTTGAGACGACAGTGCAGATCAGCAATGGCTCGATCTCGGCCAGCACTATCCAGTCGAAAGGCAAGCGTGTCGCCTTCAGTATTATGAACACGAATGCTGGTTCGGCTGGATCGCACGCTGTTGGAGCACACCCAAAGCCTGCACCAATACCTGCACAGACAACATCGCTGATCACGAACTTCTGCGAGCAACTATACGAGTCTCATGTTGCAGCTTGCGCTACCGAGTTCGGCAAAATTGTACACGATGAGCTCGGATTCCATCTTGCACTCTCTCAACTCCTCTCTGAAGGGCGACCAGCCAAAGCTGTCTCATTCGACAAGTGGCTTGCCGTCTCGCGAACATCTTCACTAGGCATACCGGAAAAGATGCAGCTTGCTGCGTCGTTAGCTATGGCCAGTCTAGCATTATCGCAGACACCTTGGATGGCAGGTGAGCTTCGGTCAGAGCATGTTCTCTTCTTAGATTCAAGGCCTGCGAGGATTGGCATGCTCACCCACTTCAAACCCTGCACGTCGTCTTCACAAATCTGGTGCATCGACAATTTTGTTCGGCACCCGACGCTGTTCTGCCTTGGTGTCCTCTTGATTGAGCTGGCTTTCGAAAAGCCAATCGAACAGCTGCGCGATCTGGTTAATCATACGCTAGACATGCAGAAGCCGCATTGGAGACAGATAGCAGATATCGCCAAAGCTTTGATAGACGGCGATCATGTTCTGGACCAAGGTGGCTTGAACTACGACGATGCTGTCCGGACCTGCTTTCAGAAGAACTCGGACTTTCAGAAATCTGCGTCAGGACTCCACAGCGAGGCATACCGGCGCTCTGTATACGAGGCTATCATCATGCCTTTGGCAGCGAACATATCGTCCTCTTCACCTCCATGAGTAGAGGATCTATGCATATCCATGTCATTTCAGATCGAGCACAAATAATTCATGCTTGCTCCGACTCTGAACTTTATTGGTAGCAGAGGAAGATTTGCCGTTGCCTTGGATCTGCGATGCTTTGCATCTAGTCATCCTGCTCCATCCAGTCAATGCAGGCGTTGTACAGCTTTGAGAATCCGTCATACTTGACGACTCGATTCCAGATCTCGGCGTCAACGACTTTCGCACTCTGCAAAGCTCCAACGATGAAGAAGTCTGTGGCGCTTGGAACATTTCCCAGAACAAAAGGACCATCTCTGGAGTTTGTCTTCAGCAACGCGCTAACGCCTTCCTGCTCATCTGCCACGCTGGCCCAGATTTTGTCCTCATTCATGAGCAGATCTTCTAGAGGGTGACGAAGTTCAGTTTCGCGAGTCTGACGGAAATATTCTTGCGATCTTGGGGCAAGAATGTGAAGCTCCCTCGGGGCAATGGACACTCTGAAAGCTTTCCCGATAGCGCCGCGCGAGCGCATCTCAATTTTGCCTCCAAGATCAGAGCTCAGCACAAACGGTGGATCTGGGTGTAAACTGTGGATCAAATGAGTGATGGCGACAGAGTCCATCACGTGCTGATCTGTTGGAATGTGGTGAACGGTCGGAACAGTGTACTTGATCTTCCCATCCCTGGCAGGATGGACTCCGCTATGTTCTCATGTTAGTCTTCATCCTCCAGCTCGGAACGTGAGCGGAGCTCGCTGGGTGGTGAGGGTCCATGAGCTGCAAGACTTACAGTCCTTTCAGCGTTGGCTCAATATCTGGAAACTCGAGGAAGGCAGTCTTGTACGGTATGGCTTTGTAGTTGAGCAAGAGCCGTACTCGCCATACTGCTGGTGAGAAGCAGACATCTTTTGTGCATGCCAGATCGTAGAGGATGAACTCGGGCTCTTGTGTAGTTGCCATGATTACAGTGTGCCGGCCGCCGAACATATGGGCAGCACAGCGCTTCTTGTAGGCGTGCAGCTTAGCGACTAATCGAGTATCGTGGTGAGGACCCTTTTGGCACGTCACTGTGCTGCCTGAATACGAATATGTAGCTGTGCTGTTCCTGCATAAGTCCCGGTGATGGAGCGATACGGAAATGGATGGCAGACGTTCTGCCGGATGCCGTCGGGCTTCGGAGTAGACAATCAATTCTACCAGTTGCTTCTCTATGAGTGTATCGACCCAACCTCCGCGCACGCTATGCCAGTGATGCTATGCTAATTACAAAAGAACTCAACGCTCAAAGTACAGAGGTGCCACTCGCTTGAGGAAACTCAATCCAACTGATCTAGATGCTTTTCCGCCATGCGCTTGACACAGACAGAAACCACCACCAACATCGGAGTTGGGCATATGCCAATAGCCGCCTCATTGGGAACAAATACTATCGGTCTTGTTGGGGCGCCGTGGCGACAGAAACAGAGGCTCTCGTCTTCCTACGCATCTCGACACTGCTGTACCAAGCCGCACCGCTCAGTGCGATCAACATGCCGGTCCCATTGATGGCATTGATCTGAACATTGAACAGCACGATACCCAACAAGACAGTCAAACACTGCTTGACATTACCACACACCGTCATCGTCAGAGCGCCCGCGATCTTGTTGGTCTGAAAGCTGGACACGTTCAGTAGGAAGGCGAGAAAGCCGTTGCCGATCAATGCAATAGCCGCGAGAGTAGTGAGGTTGCCTGCGCTCGTCCATTCAGCAAACTTGGATGTCTCTCCGCTGAGCAGGGAGATGGCCACAGACTGAATCGCTGCGAGTGGTGACATCCGGAGCAAAAGTTCAAGTGGCGGTAAGGCTAGCGAGCCAGTCATGAGTCGGTTCGTGGCTACTGTCTTGATGGCGGCCAGAACAGCACCACCGAGCGTGCAGACAAAGCCGAGCATGGTGAATGTGTAGTCTCCATACGTGGTCAGGCCCACTCCTGCGATCAAGGGAAGCAAGCTCAGGTACGTTTTTGTCTCGTACGTTCTGGCAAAGAACACTCGGTGGATGAGGATGGTGAAGACTGGAGTCGTGGATCGCATGATTTGGTGGAACGGCACTGATACCATGCCCAGCGATACATTCGACATGGCAATGTTGATGGTGAACAGAGTAGAGAAGGCCAGCAGTTTGGTCTGCTCTGCTGTGCTCAGCTCAGTGAGAGTGAAGTAGCCGCGTTGCTGTAAGACGAAACAGCCAAGCGCTGCGAAGCTCGAATGTATGCCTGTGAGCAGCCATGGGAATTTGAACTTGCGAGACGATGTTAGTTTGGGATACGCTGATGCCTACGGCTTTTTAACGTAACTTACGTTGTTCAGCAGCGCCTTGTTGTAAAGCGTCAGACTCAGATTCAGCAGGAAGTAGCCACCAAGGTATATCAACTTTGTGCTCAAGTTCGTCCTGTATTCCGTAGCCAGCGGTGCAGGTGTTTCCGCCGTCTCCAACGACTTCAATATCGGTTGCGCTTCAACATCATCGGCCAGACTACTCCTTGCGCTCGACTTTTCTGAAATGTCATCGTCGTTGAGGTTCGCCATGTCGTATCATCCCTCGTTGTCTTTCGATCGATGGCCTCCCTCGTCCTCGTATGTAAAAGTGATATTAGTGACGACACATTCGAAGAAGCAGAGGCTGAGGTGCCAGTTTTGATCCTGGCTTGGATCCTGCAAGATAAGGCTCAACCTTCTTGGCGGCGACTGCACGTTTGCTTTTGTCAGAACTGCATCCGGAAGGTCCGGCCAGATCAGTCAATTCTGGCAGTCAATGTATATTTGATATCGATCAGCTTCCACCCCTTCCGATCTGACAGCGCTCAGCATTGGCGATGTCCTTGGCCGCGCGCGTGAAGTGAGATGGGAGGACCGCCGCTGTGGGGATGAAATCCGCTCCACGGCTCCAAGCACGAAAGGTTCTTCCGTTTGGGGCAAATCAGAACCAAGAGTTTCCTTTGTGAGTGGCTGTGCAGCGCCAGGAGAGGCCCGTCAAATACCGTTGTCCGAGGGCGCAAGGACGGCTATCCGGCGGACATGAGTGATGTCTGGGCACGCGAGCAATGTCTGTCTTCCACTTCGTGCAATGCTCGTGTGCAATGCAACAGCGTGTACACAGAAGGTGATAGAGAGACGATGAAGTAGTTGTACATTCTGGAAGGCAGTCAGAGTCAAAATGGTCGTGTGCCTGAGCGCTAGGGACAGTAGACGGCCATCCGGATACGAAGTAGACCAGCGCCACGGTCCGTGTGGAGACATCTTGTGGGCATTGATCGGATTGGCCTCAAGGATTGTTTCACGCGGCTCTCATCAGTCCCTTCGAAACAATAGACTTGGCCATTAAAAACATGACATCAAGCTTCTCGTTGCATACATCTACCAGGGGCTAACACAGTCGTCTGAAGGCTAGCGATGCGCTGTCGTGCGACCAGTATTGCCACTTTGCAGTAGAGCCCCTTTTAGCGAGCCTATCGATTCGCCATGTCAGCAACAATACTTTGTGGAACCTCCTTGCGAAAAGACATTCCCTTTGTGGTTCGCGAGAGCGACGTACATGGCTGACAACCTCGTCTCCTCCACCCACAAGCTCAACGGCGTGCAGTGACTTCCGCTCAGGGGTCCGCACATCATTCTAGCCCGAAAGTCATAAAAGGCTGTCACAATAGGCATAGCTGCCGTCTTTAGATAGCGAGCTTGGCTGCAGAGCGCCGCTTCGCCGATCACTCCACGGAGCTAGCAATCATAGCCACGAGCTTAGATGCCGTGCAGCAGGGAGCTCTCCTATTCGTCAGACGAGCTTGTCGCGAGGCTTCAAAGCCGGAACGAGTAGATATGGGTTTCTCGCCCACGCGCTTGACATTGGCGTTGAGCACAACGAAAATGCGCGAGACGATATCGGTTGCGGGTGCTGTGTGCCCGAGACTTTTTTAATGCTATGCTGCGCGAGACGGACCTCATATACATGCGCAGTACGACTTTCTTTTCTGCGCTGTGATCTTCTTGGACGAGCTCAGCCTGCCTGCTCCACCAGGAACTGATGATCAGTCCATGCACGCTGCGCTGCACGTCTAAGCTTTGTCCAAGTTTGAAACGGTTGCACGAAAGAGAAGGGTCCATGAGATTGTCGGATGCTGGAGATTTCAAAACGCACAAATAATCGCCCGTCTTCCGGAGGAAGTGACGATACGACGTATACCCGGAGATCCGATCTGTTGGTAGGAACTGCCTAGATCTTGGTTGACAACCTCCGTTCTTTCTCTTGGACTACTGAAAACAAGTTTCAACTGCAACATCAGCTACTTTTTGGACCCTTTTGGAACGTTTTGGAAGAGCTGGACAGGAATACAATGGCCACGGGTTGGGATATCAGGAAGATTTGCTGCATTGGTGCCGGATATGTGGTATGTCATACCGGCATCTCGGGCCTTCTCTCGGAGAGTTATGCTAAACTACATGTTCTCAGGGAGGTCCAACATGCGCCGTCATAGCAGCAAAGAATCCAGACATACAAGTTACCGTCGTAGATCTCAGCCAAACACGAATAGACGCCTGGAAGTCCGACAGTCTCCCCATATACGAACCAGGTCTACAATACATCGTCTCCTCCGCAAGAGACGATGACGGCTCAGGGCGACAACCTAACCTCTTCTTCTCCACTAATGTCGACCAAGCGATTGCCGAAGCCGACATCATCTTCGTGGCCGTCAATACACCGACCAAGGGCACAGGCACGGGAGCAGGTCGAGCATACGAGCTGGCATGGTTTGAGTCTGCCATGCGGAAGATTGCTGAGGTAGCCACGAGTGACAAGATCATCGTCGAAAAGAGTACCGTGCCTGTGCGGACAGCCGATAATGTGAGGGATGTGCTGTCAGCGATAGGCCAACCAGGCGTGCACTTCGAGATCCTGTCAAATCCAGAGTTTCTTGCTGAAGGCACAGCTGTGCGGGACCTGCTGTCGCCCGACCGGATACTGATTGGCTCGCTGCAGACCGAGAGTGGACTTGCTGCGGCAGAGGCGTTGGCGGGAGTGTACGGCGCGTGGGTACCACGAGAGCGAATCATCACGCTGAACACATGGTCATCGGAGTTATCGAAGCTTGCCGCAAACTGCCTACTAGCCCAACGAATCAGCAGCATCAACAGTCTGAGCGCCTTATGCGAAGCGACCGGTGCCGACATCGATGAGATCTCGTATGCCTGCGGTCTGGACTCGAGGATAGGCTCCAAGATGCTGAAAGCGTCGGTGGGGTTCGGCGGTTCATGTTTCAAGAAAGATGTCCTCTGCCTCGTGTACATCGCCGAGTCACTGCATCTGTCAGAAGTAGCAGGCTACTGGAAGACCGTCGTCGACATCAACGAGTACCAGAAGGACCGCTTCACCAAGCGCATCATCAGCCGGCTCTTCAACTCGCTGACGAACAAGAAGATTGCGCTCCTCGGCTTTGCATACAAGAAGAACACGGCAGACACGCGAGAGAGCGCTGCTATCACCGTGATGACGAACCTGGCTGCTGAAGGTGCGAAGATCAACATCTACGATCCGAAGGTCAAGGAAGATCAGATCTACCAAGATCTGGAGCTCGCAAGCACTTCCACACAAGAGTACTGGCAGCTGCGGCCGAATGTGAATGTCTGCTCGAACGTGTATGAGGCGTGTGAGGGAGCCCATGCTGTTGTGGTGCTCACCGAGTGGGACGAGTTCAGCAACAAGCCTACGCAGTCCACGGCAGAGCGGCTCAATTGGTCGAAGGTCGCAGAGAAGATGCAGCGTCCGATGTTCGTCTTCGACGGTCGCAACATAATCGATGCGCCTGCTTTGGAAGGATTGGGCTTCCGTGTCGAGTGCATCGGCAAGCCTGGCTATTCCGGCACCAACAGTGGCATGCCTAGTCCATCGTTGATGCCAAAGCGAGGATATTCGTCGTCAGACATGAGGAGATATAATGCAGCAAGTAGCACGAATTGGAGTCCGCCACGGTCGAGTAGGAGCAGCGATGCTGAATCTCGAGATAGCAGGGAGAACGGGAGTGATTGTTCGAGTGGAGACCTCCAAAGGTGATGAGAGTGCTTAACCCGTAATGTGTGTAATTTCGTGCATGTAGACATAGAGCAACATCTACCTTGAGCGTTCTTCGTCATCACTCATCGCTATGTTTGTTTCCCGTCATTTAGTATTCGTACATGGTATAGTCATCCGTATGTACAGCCAGAACGCCTCGTCTTATGCATCGTTCGCTCGCATGGTTCAGTCCAATCCCGCTACCTGGACAAGTGTTCCTCCGACTGGTGTCGAGATGAGTCTGTGTCAGGTCTCACAGCTGCAGCTGGAACTCGCTTTGTGACCCCGACATCAAGTTCCGCGAATTTGGGACGTGCCAGAGTAATGTTGAGTCGCGCAGTGTTGAACATGCCCTCGTGCGGTGGAAGTACCACGGCCAGGTTCGTGTTCTCGGTCAAACGTGTGATGAAGAACATGAAGCCGCTGGCTTTGATCTGCATCTCTGCAAAGTTGGCGCTTCCTGCTGGTATGCCAGTGTGCTTGCTGCAGCAATGTTAGCTGAAGCACGAGCTCAAAAAGA
This sequence comes from Scolecobasidium constrictum UM 578, assembly GCA_000611715.1. Classification (NCBI taxonomy): domain Eukaryota; kingdom Fungi; phylum Ascomycota; class Dothideomycetes; order Venturiales; family Sympoventuriaceae; genus Scolecobasidium; species Scolecobasidium constrictum. The sequence continues at coordinate 40,888 of AZYM01000133.1, forward strand.
TAGACGCTTACGCCATGGACTGCTTGTGCGTCTTAAGAATGCTACTGATGCGCTCGAAGCGATCTGTGTATGCATTGTCTCGCTCACCACGGGTGACCCTTGTAACCATCAAGCAGGTAACGCGCTCGTACAGAATCATCTCCTTCGCATCGATCAGTTCTGCCAACCTCTGCAGCATCATCTCGATCTGACTGGCGTTAGGAATGAGGTAGTAGATGATCTGTGTCCACGCTTTGTACAAGCTCTGATCCCAGATGCTAGTCGCATAAAACTCGATCGTATCCGCGAAGCGGCTGCTGCTCTCCTTCACAACCGCGGTTCGCTGCTCAAAAAGCTCGGCTCGCATCCTTGTCTGAACAAGATCCATCTTGTGGATCAAGCAGAAGACTTTCGCATTGGGCGAAAACTCCTCAAGAGCCAGTACGATGTTGTTGTACGACGCAACATCGGCCATGAATTCGCGAGATTCGATATCGAAGACGAAGATCAACACTGCCACCGAGCCAAAGACATGAGATCGCTGATTATTGAGATAATTTTCGACGAAACCATCTTGTCTAATCAATTCATTAGCATTTCAGATCCGTGGTCTTGGGCTCTTGCGCAGAACAATATCCCAATATCACTCTCGCATGAGAAGGACAGGTGTGATAGCGGACACGGTACGTACCCTCCACAGTCCCAGAGATTGAGCATTAGATTGCCCATGAACTTGATATTGCTGTGCTCGACATCAATCGTCGCACCTAGCCGTCGAACATCTTTCGCGACGTAATTGCTGAAGACCACTGCTCGCATAGATGACTTGCCAGCCCCGCTCTTCCCCATCAGCAGCACCTTGCGCTGCTTCTGGCGTCGCGAGACGTTCATCGCTGGGTATATCGCATGAGATCCGGGCAGCGCTTGCCGAATCTGATTGTTGCGGAGTTGCTTGACCACGAGGAGGACGAACACGTGCTTGGCGGAGCGATATCCAGGTCCCGTGGTACCCGCTTGCCTGATCCGGCCTAGCGAATCGACATTTCTGAAAGCATTTGTCGTCACTTGAAACGTGAGCAACACCTACAACTCACACTCCCTACACGGCGCTGCGCTCGCTCTCGCTTGCGCAACACCGCAAATCCATCGTATTGATCCCGTAGACTTACTGACCCAATTGACAATCAGCTCCTCGCCATCATGGCAGACACAAAGGAGCCGGAGCCTTCAAAAGAGGATGAAGTGAAGAAGCCGACAGACACCGAGGAAGACGGCGAAGTACAAGAGACCGACAAGACAACTTCAGAAAAGCCGGTGGCTGCGTCAGATGCGTCAGCGCCTCCGCTACCAGACGAAGAGCCGCCTCCGCTACCCAACGAGCCGACACCTGAAGACGATGGCTGGCAGCCATTGTGGGACGATGCAAAGCAGACGTGGTACTTCTACAATCGCTTCAGCGGCAAGTCGCAGTGGGAGAACCCTCGTGTGCCTGAGGCGACATCGTCATCAGCAGCCTTTCCAAGCAGTGACGCCACGGCGCAAGCGAAGGCGACATCGGCTGGGGCAGCAGGCGGCTACAACCCAGCCATTCATGGCGACTACGACCCGAACGCCGACTACGCCAAGATCGACGAGGAAGGCGGCGATGGCGACCAAGACCTCCCGAACATCACAGATCCAAGTCAGATGTACGGCGCAACAGGCAGCTTCAATCGCTTCACGGGCAAGTGGCAGAGCACCGACGCAGGACCGGAGAGACACAGCGACGCAGAGAAAGCGAGACGACAAATGCGCGCTATCTTCGATGTCGATGCGGCGGCCAACAGCCACGACGGACGGAGCTTGAAGGAGGAGAGGAGAAATCGCAAGTTGACCAAGGACCAAGTCAAGGCGTTCAATGACAAGAGACGAGCGAAGAAAGAGGAGAAGAGGAGGGCTTGGCTTAAAGATTGAGTGGTTGTTCTGGTGTGTTTGGTGGTGAGTGCTGTGCATTCTGTGCTTGCAGCACCCTATTTCTTCCATCCGTCAATTTCTTCACTTGTCACCTGCAACACCGTGAAGATCTAACCACAGCAGCTGTACTATATCCATTATATCTGGTCGTGACGTAGCGCTAATAGCTTCCACTGTAGAAGGACGTATACACTGCCAATGCAGAAGAATCCAAGGATACCCAGGAGAAACGATTTTGGCGATGGCTATCAGACAGCTGCTATAAGCCTATGATCCGCTTCAAGTTCGACCATAGTAGTTAGGAATCGCGAGCATGCGCATAAGCCGTCAGCTTCACGACTCTGAAGGTCTGCTTCATTCCCAGACAGTGGAGCTTGTAGCATATGTGTGAGTTGGGAGCTGTCAACAACATGGCGCCAACATGGTGTCCTGACTCGAGAAAGATGAATCGATTCTCACGCTATGTACGATAGAGCTTTGGCGACTTAGAATCATCCAACGAGGTGTTGTAATTCGTCTCCATGTGGGCAAGCACAACTTTACTTGTCAATGTGCTCTATTGCCAACACCCAGGCGACACGGACATTGGACACATTTTGACTTGTTTTTCGTTGAGGGAAGACAGTGAGGTACTTGCATGAAAGAGAGTCTTCCATTCTTGGCTTCATATACATCAACATTCCTACCGGAGAGTCAACTTCCCTATGCAGTAAAGCTCACATACCAGTCGTGCTCGACAACAGAACCATGGGCTAGCATCTGAAATCTTTCGATCACGCGTCAGACTTAGTTGTCGCGTCTTCTACCAGCCACTCGTTAACCAAGTCATTCGTTTGAGTACTAACTCTAGTCAGTCTTTACCACAAATTAGGGATCACAGAAGAGCGAGGAGTAGAGGGAGAGGGTCACGAAATTCCGGTCCATTGTATGGAAGATCGGTGGCAACATGGCGAATCAAGCAGAGACGGGCGGCGACGCGCCATCATCGCCACCCATGGCTCAAGAGCTCAACAGCGCGACCATTGGCGCAATCGTTGGTGTCGCAGCAGCCATGCTGGCTGTCTTGATCACGCTGGTCTGGATTCTCATCCGCCAGCGTCAGCAGCATCAGCGCAGCATGGCAGATCTTGAGCAGCGCGCGGACATGATACGCGATCGCCAGTCCAGGCTACCGCAGGTAGCTCAGATGGAAGGTGTGCCTATAAGTCGACCACGCAACGTGCTTAGGAGAACCACGTTTCTACCATTCGGCACGCGCGTTGGATGGGATACACTTGAGTCGCGGGAAGATGTGTCACGGCAACAGCATCATGACACCAATATGCCGACCTCCGTGTATACGCGACCTGTGCGGGAAAAGAAGCGAAACTCGAAACGCCTTTCTTGGCCGTTCTCTAGACAGCCTATTCTTCCGAACGTGGTGCCGCTGGAAGACATGGGCCAGACGCGTCTATCGACTGTGCCAGAGAGCCCAGCAGCAGTATCTCTCCAAAGCCATCCAGCCACGCGTGAAGTCAACGATACTCTGCACGCGTCCACATCCAGCGTCCACCAAGCAGCTGGGCATCGCGACCGCACCATTCGGCGAATTGACTCTGTGTCTGAGCTGAGACCAGATCCGCTGATCGTGGGCAAGAAGCGTGCTCGGGCTCAGACTCTTGCGAATGCTAGCGCTCTGGCAACGCCGAGGACTGAACCATCGAAGGTCGCGAAGCGTCCACGACCTGCGATGCACGTGCGATCCTTCAGCTTAGGGAGCCAAAGTCCGGGAAGCGCACCTCAACATGCAGTGCCACCCTTACCACTGACGGTCCGCAACGTCGAGATCGCGAGCCGGCCGAAGAGTTGCTACAGTGGCAATCCGACATCACGAGTATCTATCTCGAGTCTCGAATCGATTGGCAGCTCGCTGTTAGCGAGTCCTCGACTGCAACGCTCGGCGAGCGAAAGAAGTGCCCGATTGCAGCATGTCGCTCGACGCGACTATGCGAACTCCCTCATATCCGGCCCGCGGCCTCAACGTCCGAAGGTGAACAAGCGACCGCAGTCGAGTCCAGAGCATAACTTGTACATGCAGAGCCTACGCGGATCGATCAAAAGCAATGTCGACAGTATGCAATCTGAAGGTCAGAGGCCACTGAGTGCTATTACGATTACAAGTGAAGCGGATGTGCTTTCGATCCCGAGTGTCAAGACAGCAGAAGCCGTTCGCCTCAGCCGCATCTCGCTCGTGCCTGTCGGAACACCATACCAGAGCAATAGCACACCACGCCGACAGTCTCGCATTACTGTGTCTGAGAACGGATCACCCGCACAGAGAGTACGTTCGGTCGCGTTGAGAGAGATTGCTGGGAATGCCCGTCTTTCACGGCAGCTCTCACAAGCCTCCACTGACGCTTCAAGCACAAGAAGTAGCAATGGAAATCCTTTCCAATTCGATCCGTCGCCAATGGCATCTGGGAAGGCATCAGCGTTGAAAGGAAGTCCCACATCCAAAGGACCCAAGCATCGGCGATCGACCGTGGTTCGTATCAATATAAGCCCACAGATCATCAATCCAAAGAGAGGCTCAAGCCCTCTCATGGCGGATATTCAGGAGGAGTCTCCAGAGACTATGGCTAAAGTGCCGCAATTCAGCTCAAGCATGGGTCCGCTCCCGCAGCCACCATCATCGCCGCGTCCACCCAGCACTTCGACTTTCGATCCTCAGATTAAGGTCCGTCCAAGCAGTTTTGTGGCATCTCTGACGGCGGATTCGCCCACCTTGTCCTCGATGAACTTCATGCAGGATTACAAGCGCTCGTCTATGGCATCCTCCAATGGTGACAGCAACGCAAATCGCTTAAGCTTCAGCTCAATCTTCATCCCATCATTCCCAAGCCCTGGCAAGGCGGCTCTGACCACGAACGTCATGCCAACGCCTACATTCTCGTACACGCGACCATCCAATGAGATTGAGCGGGAGTCGCCGTCTACAGAAGCAATGATGCTGTTGGCACGTCCGTACTCTCCTCGCGAGCCGGATGTTCTGAAGCTGTCTACCAGCAGTGCGAGCAGTAGCGTCCGTAAGGTCTCCAAAGGCTCAACGACCGGTGAGCTGATTTTCCCAACTTTGGAGAAAGAGCAGCTTCGAGCCCCTCAGCCGCCTTTCCATGAGCTACCGTTAGACGATACGAATCTTGCAACCAGTCCAGCAAGCAGTCCAGAAGCGAGTCCGAGCCCGAACCCAAGTCCAAGCTTTGCACCCCAAAACTGGTTGCATGAATCGAGCACTGCAAACATCCAGCCACCACTATCGCCACCACTGTCACCCAAGTCGTCACCTATCGTGATCTATCGAGGCAGAGAAGAGGACGCGATTAGCATCGAGATGCCATCGGACACCAACAAGCAGGATGTCAAGCTTCCGCTGCACTCGCCGTCTCCGACCCCCGGACCGAACATATACAGCTCGCCACTTCTGCCGTCCAGTCAAGTCGAGCCACCAGCGACGGACCTATGTTTGTCCATCGCCGAGTTGCGCAGGATGAATAGCGATGCCAAGTATGACGCTCAAAACCCCAAGCTCAAAGCCGCTCGAAGATACCAAAGAATGGGACGAGGCGAATCACCCCGAGTCGTTTCGAGAGACAGCGTTGAGAGCCTTTGCGAGATCGACGAAGCGCTGGACTTTGGTGTTGGCCCATCTGAGGATACAGCAGACGAGGACAGCATGATCTATGGCGACAGTCCTCGCGATGACGCTGAGAAGGAGAATATGCCGACCGTGTGGGACGATGGAGAAGATTACTGGAAGCCGAGACCGAAGCCGACGCGAGCAATCGCATCCTCGCCATTGCTCCCTTCGTCAAGGGATGTGTCACCTCTATCGGCAAGCAGCGTGCAGAACGGAGACAACAAGGGCATTCAGTCGCCGCTCGTGCATCGGCGAGTCTCGGAGATGCGCGGATCTGCTATCCTGGAGAAGCTGCCAGTGGCATTGAATGGCATCGCAGGTCCCGGTACGCCTAAAGTCGTTGTACAGCCGGCGAGTAGCGACATTGGCAGCCCAGCAAGTTCTCTGTATGATGCATCTGGCTTTCTCCGGTAGTGATTGCAATTCAAATAATGTTTAATCATCAACAATGATCATCTGATTTCAACTTTGTGGCCATGTTCACTAATCGCATGCATCGATCGCAAATGAGCTTGAAAGAGGAGCGTGAAGAATGAAGGAGGGTTGCTTCGTGATGAGATCGACGCGTCACGTTCTTTCGCGATTGCCAAGACATTTTCTACGACTCCAGCATGCAATTCTTCTCATCAACATTCGAGAACGAAAACACTTTTTCCATCGTCAGCATCGGACAAAACATCAACTGTACTGACAGCATGCCGAAATCAATTTTCGTCCGCTCACGCTGCTTGCGTGATCGCCTCCGGGAGTACTGAGCGGAACCGAGGCGGGTAACGGTGGCCGCCGAAGCCGACACGCGATGAGACATCGCGACAGCCAGATCCAACGCCAGAAAGAATGTACCTGTCGCTTAACAGACTCGCCATACCGAAGTCGACGGGCTTGGGTGAATTATGCTTGAAAGCTGACAGCCTCGGCTCCCAAAAACGAGCCCTCGCCTCGGCGCCCCGCATGGGGCCCCTCCGATTCCCATGGATAATTATATGTAAACATCTGCATCTCTAACTCACAATCTTCTTAGCGACTGAACTCATTGAGAAAGGTTGAAAAAGGCATCACGAAATGGCACCACAGCAGAATGCATACGTTTTGGGCGTCGGCCTCACGAAGTTCCTTAAGCCTCGCGGCGAGAGGACTTATGTCGAGATGGGGTACGAGGCTGGTGTGAAGGCTATGTTGGATGCGAAGATCAGCTACGATGATGTCGAGACTGGTGTTGCATGCTACTGCGCAGGTCCAACGACTTGCGGTCAGCGTGTCTTCTACCAGTTCGGCATGTCAACGTGAGTTCTGACTACTTTCTGGTTGTATTCGGCAGTATAATGATGATCGAACAGGATCCCCATCTACAACACCAACAATGCTTGCGCAACTGGCTCAACCGGCTTGAACTTGGCTCGCTCGCTCGTCAAGAACGGTGCTGTCGACTGCGCTCTTGTCATCGGCTGGGAGCAGATGAAACCAGGTCCACTCGTCGGCGCCCCAGGCGAGCACCCACCACCAATGGAGTTGTCCTTCAGACTCATGGCCAAGACCCGTGGTCTGGAGAACAGCCCGCCAAACGCTCAGATGTTCGGCAATGCCGGCAAGGAGTATATGGAGAAGTATGTGCTCGCCATCTCATCTTTGCTCGGATATACTAACATGCGCAACAGGTACGGTGCTGAGGCCCGCGATTTCGCCGAGATTGGCCGAATCAGCCATGAGCACTCGCAACGCAACCCATATGCCCAGTTCCGACAGAACTACACCCTCGAGGAGATCGAGAAGTCACCGATGATCCACTTCCCACTCACCAAGCTGCAGTGCAGCCCAACCAGCGACGGCTCCGGTGCTGCCGTTATCGTTTCTGAGAAGTTCCTCGAGGCCCGCCCACACCTCCGCTCGCAGGCTATCCTCATGGCTGGCCAGTGCATGATGACTGATTCGCCCCAGCTCTACTCCAAGAGTGACATGGATCTCGTTGGCTTTGACATGACTGCTCGTGCTGCCAAGGTTGCCCTGAAGGAGGCAGGTGTTACCCCCAAGGATGTCGGTGTCTGCGAACTTCACGACTGCTTCTCGGCCAACCAGCTTATTCTGCTCGACGGCCTAGGATTCTCAGAGAAGGGCAAGGCTCATGAAATGGTTCGAAGAGGCGACATCACCTACGGTGGCAAGGGTCCAATCATCAACCCATCTGGTGGCTTGATCTCGAAGGGTCATCCACTCGGTGCAACTGGCCTCGCCCAGTGCGCCGAACTCACCTGGCAACTCAGAGGTTGGGCCAACAACCGACACGTCCCAGCCAAGGTTGCTCTGCAGCACAACTTGGGTCTTGGTGGCTGTGTCGTCATCACCGTCTACAAGCGTGCTGATGGCAAGGACAACACCAAGTTGTCGGATGCGGAGATTGTCAAGGCGAGCGGTGTTGGCTACAACCCGGCGACGGAGGCGAAGTACGTTACCAGGGAACAGGGCGATAAGGTGCGAAGCAAGAAGACCAGAGAAGACTATGCTCTGGGTCAGACTCTGCAGCAGATCGATGCCCGCTTGTAAGCTTATGACTAGCATTGTATTGTAATTGAAGCGTGCAAAAGCGATGTGGTCTTCCAATGCTGTGCAAATATGTGTCCGAATGTCCTTTCGTGCATACTTGAAGGCGTGGTCCATGTGGGTTTATGCAAGTACTGACGAGATGCAGATAGGTCGGGTGATCTTCACAAGTGCCCCACTTCCATGCTCAACTACAGCAATAACACAAAGCGACAAGTTCCTTCCAACTTCAATTCATTCAGCTCTAACCACAAGAAAAGAAAGCGTCGGAAATGGCTGCAAAGAAGACTGTAGTCTGGACCATTTGCCTGTACAAAAATGCAGACATGGACGAAGCAGAATTCCACCGCTACCTGAGCGAGCATCACGGCCCCATGGTCAAAGAAGTCATGCTGAAGAATGGCATCGAGCAATATACAATGGTAATGCCAAATCACTCTTAACTGTGGCCAGACAATGACTTTAAAGTAGACACATAACACGACCGAAACAAGAGAACTTCTAGCACAGATCGGCACGCCCCAGAACGAGGGTATGCTCGACTACGATCTCATCACGCAGATCCGCGTGCCTGATGTCCAGCGTCTGGTGGATCTGAAGAATGATCCGTTCTTCAAGGAGAAAGTGCTTGCGGATAACGGACGCTTCACTGATCCGAAAAGAGTCTTGTACGCCATTTCATCAGCATTGCGAAGTCAATATCATGGGATGAATTTGCTGACATGGCTATAGCATGACCTTAGGGTGGGCAGAGGATCACATTGCTGGTGGAAGGCTTTCGACTTGACACGTGCACGCCGAATCCGCCCGCTATTGCTGCGAGGACAGAGGCTTGATGTCTACTGTTCATACATAGCCCAGAATGCTACCGCTTTAGATGATGGCAAAAGCAAATGAGGCTGGCTCTTCGAAAAAAGTTTATGGGCTTGCAGTCGGGGTCTTGCAGCTTCCACGTAGCGGGACTATGCCCAGGTGGCTTTCTGAACTCTCATCTAGAGTCTAATACTGCACCGCAGGGCTGAACCACGCATTGCGACGAGAACAAAGCGAGAAAGCTTAAATAATCAGAGAGATTCGCTCTAAACATCACGCATATCATGGAGAATAAAAGCGGACCTTTTGCTAGCTATGCCTCCTCTTCTCCTTCACCCAACTTCAACTTCAACTTCAACTTCAAATTCCACGTTTGACCCCCACAGATACAACGTGAGACATTCAGACATTCTGCAACAGACTCGATAGTCAAGATGCCACACTCCTCCAACATCCCTTACTGCCGTAACCTGAGGTGCTTCTGCGGCAGCAGGAACACCTTCCCGTGCCTCAGTTACAGCAAGGGCAGAAGCAAGGTCTCTTTGAAGAATGCGCGCAAGTTTCGAGAGCGCCTAGGTTCGCACATCGCGCAGCGCAAGTTCGTGCGCCTGCCCACAGAACTGCGGCAGATGATCCTGTTCGAGGTTCTGATGCCGGAGACTCTGCTCGCGGATCTCTCAAATAGCTGGGCGCACATCTGCAAGCTCGGCTGGGAGGAGACGGTGCGTCGCGTCTCCTTGGCACGTGTTGGCGAGGACGCATTGGAGCTTGCGTACAAGCTCATCGAGGCTTTCCCGGAGGTGACAGCCGATGTCAGCTACGTCATCTCGAAGCGGCGCCAGAAACTGCATGAACGGGAGGCTGTCATCGTGCCCCGCGTCACCGCCAAGTACGAGAAGCTCATGCGCGAGACGGTCGACGAGATCCTTGCTACGCGCTACCCATGGGTGGATTGTATGGAAGAGAAATCAGGGTCCTCTACGCATGGGAAGTCGAGTGTGCCGAGAAGTGGGCGACTTCCATGATCAAAGCCTGCCTCATCAATATCGTTGGGGGCACGCGCGGCGTGTGGGAGCCGTACAGCGCGTCCGTTAGCTGCACCATTGGGCGCCTGTCCGGCTACAATGTAACGATGTGTTATAAGCGCTTCGGCGAGGATGGGAGGCCAGAAGTGATGACCTGGCTGATGCACGGATGCAATGTGCATGCAACGGGGGAGACGACGACGATTTGTGAGAACGCTCACTTGCAGGATCGGTGCAATGAGAAGAAGGTGCTTGAATAGGAGAGCTGTTGGTAGCTAGCGGACTGTTATCCGATCGAGTGATTGGTCTGCGATACCAATGGGCAGAGACGAAGCGGATCTTAGAAGATATGGACCGATTCTAAGATTACTAGAAACGGGTTAAGATGTTCTAAGATCCTGCACAACATGCGCTGTTTTGCGGGACCCTCTTGGGGAGGTTCGATCGAATGTGCACATCATTAGCTACCGCCGGGGCCCCAGCAAACAACGACATCCAAGCTCTTGGTGTTTTCTCTGTCCTGGATACTGTGGTGTTGGCAAGGCCACACATGCTGGTGTCTGTGTTTCCGATGTTGATGGTGAAAAAATGTCTGTACTGCGCGGGTTCTTTGTAATTAGATGCTCAGATTAGATCAAACTCCTCTCTCTCTAGAGCATACCGTGTCTAGTGGCATTCCTTTATCAAAATGCTCTCATGCGTATCATTTCATCATGTCTATGTCATCCCTCATGCTCGCAACATACCTCTACTTCTGCCTCTTGTATATCTTTGCCAAAAAGCTCTCATAAACCGCCCGCGGCACGCCCTTACTCTCATCCACATTCGCAATCATCTGCCGTATCTGGCCCACCGCCTCCTCCTCATACTTCTCATAGATGCTCTTCAGATTCAACTCATCATACAGCTCCTTCACCTTCTTCTCTTTCGCCGAATCCTTTTGCCCATAGTTCTCCTCGAGCACTTTCCTCTGCTCTGGCGTTGCAATCTTCAATGCCTGGTTCACGAGCCAGCTGCACTTGTTATCCATGATGTCGGTGCCGATCTTGCCGAGTGTCTCTGGGTCGGCGAAGTTGTCTAGGTAGTCGTCTTGTACCTGGAAGTACTCTCCCATGGGGATGAGGATGTCGTGCGCGGTCTTTAGATTCTCGGGTGAGGCGACACCAACGTAGTGCAGAGCCAGTGCGACAGGCAGGTAGAAAGAATAGTATGCCGTCTTGTAGATGACGATAAATGTGTACTTCTCAAGCGAGAAGTTGTCGAGGTCGACGTGGTCTTCAGGCGCGGTGAGCAGGTCGCACGTCTGCCCAAGCTCTGTCTGGAATGTGACTTCGTGGAACAGCTCCATCAGATCAACATAGTTGGACGAGGTGCGGAAGTACTTTTTCAGCAAGATGTAGATCGCTGCCTCGAGCATAAAAGCATCGTTGATAGCAATCATGCCGACAGAGGGCATGAGGTACCAGCATGGACTGCCCCGCCGCGTCTTGGAAGAGTCCATTATGTCGTCGCTGACGAGGAAGAAGGCTTGAAGGAGCTCGATCATCCAGCCTAGCGTTTGCGATTTGAACGAGTCATCGTCGGTGAAGGAGGAGCCCTTGATGAGCTTGGTCGTGTCGTAGACGGAGAGACCGCGGTTGTACTTGCCGCCTTTTGTGTTGTGGAGGAGATTCTATGCATTGCGGTGTTAGGAGCGTCGAAAAACGGGAGTAGACGTTGCATGGCTACGCACTGCCTTGAACCATTGTAGCGCCTGGTCGGGGAGCTTGTATTCTTCGCAATGCTTCAGTAGATCCTGCACCAGGATATCAAATGTCTTCTCGAATTCGGGTCGTGTGAGCGCCATTGTGCACGATTTCGCACCTCAATTGCTCGAATGTCAAGTGGAGAAGCTGCGCGTTGCCGAGATCTGCGTGCAAGGAAGGAGCAAGGAGGGGTATCGCAGGAAGGCGGCGGTTGCGAGCGGCGACGATGTTGCGGTGAAGATATCTTTTTGTTTGTTGAATTCGTCCCGCTCATGCAGGTCCGGCGAGTATCAGGGTCCAGGCCAAGGAAGGACCCCTCGGAGTCCGGCAGGTGCGACCCCTGTCTCCAGTGGCTCGCGTCTGCCACACCAGATCCTGACGCGACGCGGTTTTGGTGGGGTCGATCAAGGCAAAAACACCAAGCGATATCATCGACGTCACACGCACGAGACGCACATTTGAAGTCGCTGTGCTGTAGTAATGTCGAAAGGACTCTCGGACGCGCAGGTCGCGGAGTTGCAGTATCATCTTCAAAATGCAGTACAGGGCTGTATAGACCGCTGTCTCTACCACTCCTCCAAATGGTGCGGACTCTTATACTATGCACTTGCTCCCAGTCGATTGAACTGACTGACCACCCAGGGCAGCTGAACTCCTCAACTCACTTCCCTCATCCCATAATGACTCGGACACCGAAGCCGACTCGCCTCCGCCTTCGCAAGACACCCACTCCTCCTTCCAGAAGCCCGAAGTTGACCCCGAAGAAGCAAGGTTAGAACGGCGAGAACAGCACAAATTCTTGCTGGCGAAGACGTTCTTTGACTGCCGCGAGTTTGACAGGTGTGCTGCTGTCTTTCTGCCTCAGACGCTACCACAAGTACCTAAGCTAGCCACATCACCTCCGTCCTCGACGTCGAAGAAAACGACAGCGAAGGGAAAGGCGAAGGCGAATACAACACCCACGAAGACGAGACAGCAACCGCTGGATCCAGTGCTGAAGAACATAAGCCAGAGATCGCTCTTCCTGGCACTGTATGCCAAGTACCTTGCTGGCGAGAAACGCAAAGATGAGGATAGTGAGATGATACTGGGACCGAACGATGGCGGCGTCACGCAGAACAAGGAGCTGAATGGCGTGCAGGCAGTACTCGAACAATGGTTTGACCAGAGGCATGGCATGGAGAAGAACGGTGGCGGGTGGTTGGAGTACCTATATGGGATCATACTCGCCAAGGGCAAGAACGAGGAGATGGCGAAGGAGTGGCTAATACAGAGTGTCAACATCTACCCCTTCAACTGGGGCGCCTGGCAAGAACTACAAAATTTGATAGGCAGCATGGAGGAGGTATGCATCTTCAGCTCCCTTCTACATATGTCAACCACTGACAAAAGCACACCACAGCTCGACCAAGTCCTCGATCGCCTCCCTCGCAACCTCATGACCTATATCTTCCACATTTACGCCTCCCAAGAGCTCTTCCAAACCGACTCGCGCGTCTTCGCCCAACTTAACCAGATTCAGACTCTTTTCCCCTCCTCGCTCTTCCTTCAGACCCAGCGCGCACTCATCCACTACCACTCCAAAGACCACGACGAAGCCGCATCCATATTTGACTCCATCCTCGAAGCGGACCCTTACCGTCTTGATGCGCTGGACAGCTACTCCAACTGCTTGTATGTGCTGGAAAGTCGGCCACGCCTCGCGTTCCTGGCTCATCTAGCGAGTGCGACGGATAAGTTCCGTCCGGAAACCTGCTGCGTGATTGGGAATTACTACTCCCTCCTCTCAGAGCACGAGAAGGCCGTTGTCTACTTCCGCCGCGCACTAACGCTCGATCGCTCCTTCCTCTCCGCCTGGACACTGATGGGCCACGAGTACGTGGAGCTGAAAAACAGTCACGCCGCACTAGAGTCATACCGCAGAGCCGTGGACGTGAATCGCAAGGACTATCGCGCATGGTACGGGATGGGTCAGACATACGAGATGCTGGATATGCATTCATACGCGCTATACTACTATCAGCGCGCGAGTGCTCTGCGCCCCTTCGACGCGAAGATATGGACGGCGGTTGCGAAGTGCTTCGAGCGAGTGGGCAAAGCGCGGAACGCGATACGAGCGTATAAGCGTGCGCTTGTGGCTGGAAGCTGGACGGATAGAAGCTCAGCGGATGACTCCTTCGGGAGTGAAGGCGAAGGCCTCGCTGGTCTGGCGGGCGGCGTGCTCGACCCAGACGCGCTATTCCAGATCGCGTGTCTCTACGAGCGTATGAACGAAACGGACGAATGCGCTGCGTACATGGAACTCTGTCTCGCGCAAGAGGAAGGGCCCGACATTCTTGAGGGCGACAGCTTTGGGGGCGGCGAGGTCGGTGGAGGCGGTGTGGGCGTGACGGCAACGACGAGTAAAGCGAGGATGTGGCTGGCGAAGTGGGCGTATGCTAGGAGCGAGTATAAGAGGGCGCTTGAGTTGGCGACGGAGCTTTGCGAGGACGGGATCGATGTTGAGGAGGCGAAGGCGTTGCAGAGGGATATCAGAGCGAGAGAGGAGAGTGAGAGAGGTTAATAGACGTGAGAAGCGAGAAATCTATCTTCTTGCTCCTAGACTTTTTTGCACGTCTGGTCATGCTGAGACATGCGGTCGCGATATTCAGAGCCCCGATGTAAACCACGGTTCGCGGGTACAAAGTATAGCCAACGTGTCGGGACGTGGTTCCCATTTCGTGACAGACGTCAATGGTAAGCTAATGGATTGAGTATAGTGCTCGAATACTGAGTGCAGAGGTCTGAAAGTATCTGGAAAGTAAAATAAAGTTTGACGCAGCAAGAGCACCTCGCTCTCACTCAGAGCAATGACGACTCTCTACGCGTTTATATAAAATCGAGGAACTCGACTTCGATACAGCGATCAAGCCAAAAAACCAAAATTCAATCCACCGATAGAACAAAAAACAACATTCATGGCATTTACATTCATTGACGATACATTGGTGTCGGGACCTCGAATCCTGGTGCCCGAAACCATCCAAACACTATTCGGCAGACTATTACAGCTTCCTCTCGAACTACAACAACAGATCCTGCTGGACATCATCGACTTTCCATCGTTATACGAGATCACGAAGCGGAGTTGGCGGCACATCGTCCTTGTGAGCAGGGGCCGCATCGCCACCATCTGGAACTACGAGCACATGTGCCAGAAGCTGGTCAAGTACGCGTACGCAGCGAGGCTAGATGCGATCAAAGAGGCGTGTCCCCTGCTGCAGTCGTCTGTGGAATATGTCAGACAGAAAGCGGAAAAGGAGTTATGGTCCTGGAAAGATTCGCTTCTGCTCCTCTGTCAGCAGAAGTGGGAAGAAGCAAAGCGCGATCAGATCGAGCGCCTCGCGAACTCATGCCGCGAAAACCCAGTGACGATTGCCTGGATCGACTTGCTCATCGACGCCTTCTGGAGGCTGTACGATAATCCTGAGGACAGGGACAAAGAAAGGGGGTTGTGGAAGTCAGTCGAGAGGGAGTACGCGGAGTGCATGTTGGCTGTGTGTAAGCGGTACCCGTTTCCGAGGGGAGTTGTTGAGGGTGGTGCGGGGTTTGGGGAGATTGGGGAGCAAGAGGGGGAGGAGGTGAGGATTGAGGTTGCGGTATTCATTTTGAGTGCGGGGAATCGAAGTTGAGGGGTTCTGCGGCGTGTCCTGCCGTGAACGCAGTGGTGTGGACACCGAGGGATGAGATGGTGCTGGAGTGGATTGAGCGATTTGGCAAGCTCTCTGTGTCTCGAGATTTCATGTCTCGAAGTCCAAAGCGTTACGGCGAGTTTAGCGTTACAGCGAGTTTTGCGTTTGGATTTCAGATACCGAGTGATCCTGAAGACTACGATGAGCATATCGTGGCCAGTGCTGATTCCGGTCCGTTGCATGCACATGCGATCTTTCTTCCGTGTTGATAGACAATAACCGAAGCAAAGCCTATAGCTCGCGGCACGTTGTGTGCTAGCCGGCATTTCGTGTGATCGTGAAGCTAATAGTAGCACGAGAAACTGAACCGCGCAGACCGAGATTTATCATGTTCAAAGGCCTGGAGATCGTGAGTCCGCATTTGTACTCCGTGCAGTTCGAATTGTACACGCCCAAGGGCCAGCCAGTCCTCGAAGATATGTATTGATGGCGCTCTGAACGTCGACCAGCGAAGTGTGTACAACCTCGTTAAAGATCACAGAACCTGTTGCCTGCTCCAATTGCTGCAGCAAGGCCACAATCTGATGCAGCGCAGTGTTGTCCGGCTCTGCCCCTTGATTCCAAGCTCTTGACTCTGAGGAAGATGAAGATCATCGCTGTCAAACTTCCAAGCTGTGGAGAAGCGAAATCTTCAGAAACCCATGCACCACTCCACCTGCCCGACAAGCGAGTCCTCGGCCAATCAGAGCGAGGTAGGAGTAATGACCAGCAGAATGTCACATTGGAACATCTTGGTATGCGGAGGAACTGCTTCCTGAAGTAATGATCAGGCGGAACTCAAGATCGCTGTTCCTGGTTGCGGGAGGGTTTCTGTCCAAGGCACAGAGTGGGTTGAAGAACGAGCGCATTGTGTCAAACAACGCTATGTTTCGCGTAGGCTGTTGTGCAGATGTTTGATGCAATAATTGTGAGTTGTTATGCATATGCATCGTCTTGGATGAATGCTTGTCCACATACTGCGATCGCGGATCAATCGCTTGGTCATTATCAACTGCTTGTACCTCCGTACGGAGTACGCAGAATATTCCGTGGTCGTCCATCTGGAGATTTTCGGCATCGGATGCGACTCCGAACGATAGGGGCATTGCGGCTGCTTGTCTCCCCGACGGCCCGCATAGGCGAGTACTATGCTTTGCATTTCATGCTGTGGATATGCCATTGGAAAAGTTGATGATGCTTTGAAAGTGCCATTGAGGAAATTTCATCATCAGTTGAGCTGTAAGCGATGCGAAGCCTGAAGCGATCTCAGATATCAACCCGCTGTCCGCTCACAAGTGTCTCAAAGCGATACTTCGAGCAAGGACGAGCCTGTGCCCCGGGATGGATCGTGGAATCCAAAGGAGGTTTGCATACTCCGTACTTCGAGCGCTATTCTATGATCTGGCAACCAGCACTGCGATTATCGGGAACGCCTTCATCAGAGGGTCTATGGACGCCCTTTTACGGAGAGCATGATCTTGTCCATGGCAATAATGAGTAATGTTGTGCTCTGAGATTTTACCGTCGGTCGTGTCTCATGGAAGGAGGCACTGGCGTCAGGCATACTCGCATTTTGGATGTCGGAAGTTGCCCGTAAAAGCTTTCGTGCCCTAATTGCTTGGATCCCTGGTACAAATGAGGCTGGATGCTCGAGCGGTGCACCGTGTGAATGGGTTGGAGGAGGTCGTGACCCAGCTAACCTTCGGAAGGAGGGACTTCCAGATCCAGGATCTTCGCTGTGATTGGAGCGTCTATCTTCACAATTCCTTGAAGGAGGCAAATGTCAGATAGGAGGGACGGAAGGATTGTGGAGTAGACTCCTCACAACCCAGGTGGGCACGGGTGAGTCTGAGATGGTGCGAGACGTCTTGGACAAGGGATGCCAGCAGCAATGGCATTTCTCATCTTGAATTCTGAACAATGTCCGCCAGATCTAGACATGGCAGTCTGAGAGAATAATGCAGCACTTCGATGTTCTGCAAAGTATTGGCAGCAGGAGGTTGATCGCCCACGTCTTCATCCGATATCCCCAGTTCCCCGATGCATCCTTCAGAAGATCGTAAAGGATCCAATGGAAGGCTGTCGTGATGGCTAGATCTGCATGGCGACGCATGGGATACGTTCGCTTCGCCGCCTCCCTCATCGCTATCAGGGCACGCGAGCATGGGCTGCAGGATTATTAGTAGACGACCCCGCGGGTCGCTGGCGAGACAGTAGAGCGTACCGCCGCCGTGGGAAAGATGAACATGAACTGACTCAAGTCATGCTCAATTAACGTGACGCTGATTCATGGTTCAGGGCAGCAACTGAATTACAGACGAAGCCGCCGCAAGCGCTGCAACGGAGTTGCTTCCATCGCAATTCTTCGAAGTCTTGCGCTCAAGAGAGCTCGTGATATCATGAAGTCGTGATTAATTGATGTTGCAAAGCCTTTGTCTTCAGCGGTTCGCTTAACTTTCCTCTGGAAGCGATTGCGCATTTGGGGAATGGCCAACGTGACTAACGGTTTTCTGCTCCACCTTGTCCGATGATCAGCTTGCATCTGGTCTCGCCCAACTCTGGAAGTCATCGTTGCCTTTATCGACTGTATGGCAAATCGTTAGCAGAGTGTGCCATGGGCCATGTTCAACTCGTGGTTCGCGAGAAGGATGGAAAAGCAGTCATCACGCAGAGTTCCCTGCTCCACACAGGCAAACGCGTTAGCCAAGATGCACAAACCACGTTTAGAACACCTGTGGCGCGCAAGCTAGAACATTTCCAGTCCAAAAGCAGGGCATTAACCGGCTCTCTGGCCAGTAGGATTTTATTCAGGGCCGAACTACCTGAGTCGAATCGGCTGTCATGCAGAGGTTATCTTCCCGGCAATCTGGTCATGAAACTCTAGATCCACAGGAATCTCTGTCAACCTCGCCTGCAAGCACGATGCAAATGGTGCTGATAGGCATGGAGGATTCAAGCATCGCTGTCGATGTGGGCTTCGATGAAGCGCAAGCATCATGGTTCTTCAGCATCGGAGCGGCATTCGTCGCCAAAACGTGGTGACAGCCGCAGCGAAGACTTCTTTACCTTGCTGCGTTTGAGTCCGTGAGAGATCACGACTCGTGGGCGAGCCTGCACAAACCCTAGTCTATGCGATTCTCCTTGCGGCTCGACTGGTCCGCTTTTCCATCTTGCTTCCCCAATGTCTTAAAACTGCACGTTGCCAGCCAAGCTTCAACGTCGCTTAATCTTTGCATCCGGCTCCGCCTTTCGCTCCATCATACACCTCCAATGCGGATACGCCTTCATTGAAGCCAGCAGAGTTCTTTCTGCGAGCTGCGACACGACGTCGCCGGGAAGGAGAGATGGGATGGACGCCGAGTCCTCCATTTGAGGTCCTCGTCACATGGCCTGCAAAGTCAGAAAATCCCGTGGTACGAGGACCAGAACAGTACATCATTACTGGCATCTTCGGGTCGATAGCTCTGTTCACTCTCACGACACGACTTTACACCCGGGCGTTCGTTCGCCGGTACTTCGGAATCGATGACTGGCTTCTGCTTGTGGCGATGGTACGAGCGACTCCAATTGTAGCGTGCTGGTATGGACTAACATCTGTCTAGCTGGCCGCGATCGCCGTCGAGACATGTATCACCTTAGGCAAAGCCAAATACCAATGGGACAGACATCTATGGGATTGGGACTTGAGCAAAGGTCCTGGTTCGTTAAAGGTCCTATATCTCGCTCGTATCTTCTGGGGCCTTGCAACCTGTTGCGTCCGACTTTCGATTCTCTGCCTCTATTATAGACTGCTGGCTCGCCTTGGGGCGCAAAGGAAGCACTTCTGGGTTCTTCACATCGTGACAGGTCTCACGATCATCTTCATGCTTTACATGATAATTGGCGGCTCCGTGCCGTGCATGTAAGCAAAGTTGGATCTGAGTATGCTCTACCTCGATACTAACACAAACAGGCCTGTACATGCTTATTGGGACTACCAAAGCATGATCTTGAACGGTGAAAAATTCACCTGCATCAACGACTATCGGGGCATGCAATTCTCCGCGATCTTCAACACAGTATCGGAGGTCGTTGTAGCTGTCCTGCCAGCTATTGCCGTCTTTAAATTCAAAGTCGACCCCCGTCAGCGATGGAGCGTGATTGGCCTGCTGTCATTGGGGTATCTAGTGGCGATCGCTGGCATCGTCCGATCCTACTACTTGTGGAAAGCCGCGGAGACATTTGATCTCACATGGTGGGCGTCGCCTCAGTGGTGTAGTGCTGAAGTGGAGATCACGCTCGCCATTATTTGTGCTTGTGCGACACCGTTGCGCGCTCCAGCTGAGCGACTGTGGAGGCACATCAGAGGTGCAAGGAACAAAGTTGCTTCGTCATTCGGAAGGCAGACACCATTCTCCAAAGATGGAGGTTCCATACTTTCGACCACCGCGCTGTCGCGAGATCACGATAGTAAATTCGAGGGTGTCGCTGTTATCGAGGAGCAGGATAGGAACGCTTGGGTCAACCAGATGTCGCGGACCATTGACCTCGAAGGCATTGCAGTTGATGGTTTCGGCTATTCCGTAACCATCCAGGGTCCTGAGCCGGTACCGAGAAGGCGATTGTCAAAGTACACAAAGGGCGCGGCGGTGCAGTTGAGTTCAGTCGTGCCATCACGGCGCGGCACAGTAAGAGATAAGGAGACAGCGGGCTCAAGTCGCGATCCGGACCGGATAGAGCTAGCCAGACCGAAGAGAACGAGAGCGAATCGATCGAATGAGCTGTCACAGAACGAGATATCAAGGGTTAATAGCGAAGAGCGTGGGATGCGATGGGACAGGGAGCACACTCGGACACCATCGAAACAGGGCTCGAATCGCGTGTCGGAGGCGAGTAATTCGCATTCGATGAAGAATTGGACCTTCTTCGAGGCGTCGGAATCTTTCGATAACAAGAAATGAGAATGCTCTTATGATGCCAAACTACGCGCTCATACACTCCTCGACTTGGCACGTCATGTAGTCTTTCTATGTGACTTTTTAAGATCTCTAACGGTCTGTGCAGCTCAGTCACCATGCCGAACACATCTGAGTGCCGGTCTCTTGAACACCTACAATCTCCCCTTCTCGCGCTCAAACAAACAACATCGATTTTTGGACGCTGCAGATTTCTTCCCTGATCAATCATAACCTTGCATTCATCGATCTGTATCTGCGGTATGCCTCGCCGACAGAATGCTCCACTCTCACCTGCTAAGGAGTTGAAGGCAACTCGTCCTGGCGTCGTGAAGCGGCACTGGCTTGAGAACAGACAGTGCTTGCTGGTGAAGTTGCCTTTTAAAGTTACGTCAGATGATCTTGGAGGAGGTGCTAGCAGATACAGGCACTAGATATATCGGAGACCGCCGCATCTGGCTCAAGGACGGCGGTTGGTCTCCGCCTCCGGTCCTACAAGTCTGTCACGAGCTTCGTCTTCAGGGCCTTCCACTCTGGGTGAAGATGCCCGGTCGTCACCACCTCCATGGATTCGACTCAAAAGATATCGTTGGTCAGCAGGAATGGTTCGAAGACATCGAACGTTACTACCAAATCGACCTGCCCATGGAAGATACCGTTGTCGAATTGTGCGGCCTGATTGTGGATCGGGACTTGGCCGCTGCAAACTTGACTGCATGGGTGCGCTACTTCTACAAGACCGGTCGTTGTGCTTTGGTGCTGAAGGAAGATGTGGACGATGAGTGGCACGACGCGGAGCCATGTGGTGGACTGTGAAGGAGTTCGACAGCACATCCATCGAGTCGTAAGTGATAGCTCACACACTTCTCTTTAAATGCATGCAACATGCTGACTTCGAGCTAGGATTGTAGCCAAGCACTTTCTAACGGCTCATCGACTGTATGTGAGTGGTGCGAAGTGGGAGGTAGCAGAGTACGTTCTAAAAGGCTCCATGCAGCTAGTACTCGCATGGTAGGCAGCGTGAGAAGGGCCGCGTCGTAGGAGAAATCTATACTTTCACTGTTAGTCAAAAGCTCTAGCATGGGCAACGCGGGTTGTATCACTAGGTATACAGGGTGGTGTGGAGCTCCATCATGCTATTGCGTCGATTATGGACTCGATGATGGAATTGATTGGTGCACAGTCACGTGATCAGGACAGGTGTAACCGATCGATCAGCAATTAGGCCGAAACTCACAAAGCCAATGAAGAGAAGAGAAGACTGTTTGCGATATTCCTTTGACCAGAAATTGGGTTTCAAGCCATATGGCTACATCGTCCGCCCTGCCGTCCCATCAGATAGTTTTGTGTACACATTTGGCACATATCATTTGTTCCTCTCGAAATGACTTCATCGTCTGCAAATCCATGCTCATGTTCACAGGGCATCCTCAATGTTGCCATGACCGCTATGTCCGACGAGAATGTCATGCCAATTGACAGTATCCATATCTGAGTGACTTGCATGCACTTTGGACAAAGCACTGATGTTCGTGAGCTCAGCTGTATATTTCTGTGTAGACCTGAAGCCATGCGGCCAAATCTTCAGAAAAGCGTGACCTCATGCCCAGAATTCGATTGCTTGGGACAGAAATGCTGGCGAGATATGCAAGGGCGTTTCTTTACTGGTGCTGACAATGGGTTAAACAGTTTGTGTGAGGCGTTCAGAACGCGAATTGGCTCCTTTGTTCAACTGGAGTAGTGTTCATACACTCGTGTTACTCTCCGTCACTTGGACTGCCGTCACGAATCTGCTCCGTGACTTTGAAGTCTTTTGTTCCGTGACTACACAGGCAGCGACGCTATATATAATGAGCTTCCATCTCTACACCCTACGAATCATCCCCAATAACCACACCTTCCATCCAACAAAGCATCTAAGGTATACCCATTGAATCGGGCGAACGCATCCTGCAACAAACCAGTCAGTACCATCGAAATATGTCGAACACCCAGCCAGAGCTCAAGGCTACCCGACCTGGCGTGGCTAAGCGTCGATGGCTCGCCAACCAGGACATGCGCATCTTGCGATTGCCCACCAAGCTTCGTGCGATGATTCTTGAGCAAGTTTTCCTTGACACCGGCACCTGGACACCGGAAGGGCGTCTCTCCCTTGTCAACGGTGGGTGGGCACCTCCTCCAATCCTTCAGACTTGCAAGGAGCTACGCACGCAAGGCATCCCGATGTGGCTGAAGCTACCCGGTGTGTTTCACCTTCATGACTATCACTCGAAGGACATCATCAATCGCGAGAAGTGGGCTGTAGAGATGGAGAAGTACTTCAACGGCAAGCCGGATTGCGCTAACCTTGGGGTGCAGATTTGTGGATGGGGCACACGCGACAAGGTGCTCGAGACCAAGAACCTGTTGGCCTGGGCAGAGTTCTTCTTCGAGACAGGTGCATGCGGCGTCTTTCCTTCTGGAGATGTCGACGATGAAGTCAAGGCCAAGGAGCAGGTCTGGTGGCCAGTCTCCGAGGCCTTCCCAGCGACCATGTCTGCCCGCCTCGGTAAGCTCTTCATCCAGGTCTACCGACTTTCTCGCTGTGGTCTAACGTGGGATGTTGTGAAACCTGTCATCGTGCCGGCCATCGATCTGCTTGTTCTCTGGTAGAGGCTACACGTCTATGGCTCAAAGGATAGGTCGATGTCGAGCTATACCAAGGTCCTGACTTTGCAGCTAGAGTATAGCCTTCGCGTCCTCGACCGTCAGGATGTCAGGTACGTGCTTTGCGATTGGAGTACTGCGATGATTAAATTACATATGGGTATTGGTCTGCTTTCAGCCTGCATGCTTAGCGCACTCGCGCGGTCATTTGACTTGCCATGGGAAACAGATTCTGATGACACTGGGAACATTATTAATTATGCTTAAAGCAAAGTAGAAAATTAAAAGTTCCGGCAACTTGCCGGCCTCAACGCGCTCCGTTTATCTCAGCAGCAACTTTGGAGTCGACAGTCTCAACATCTTTGGCTTGTTCGTTCTTTTCGCCGTTCTTTACCTCGTTGTCTGAATGATCAGTCTCTTGCGGCCTCGTATCAGCATCGGCTACGTGCTTTTCCTGTGCAACGTCCTGGTTTGCAATTGCCGCCGCGACATTCGTCTCCTTTGGCGCTTTTTTCTCCTTGATGGCTTCATCGTTAATGACCTGCTTCGTATCATCTTGAGCTGCCTTCTCGAGCTTCTCATCCTTCTTTGCAGCGGCCTTCTCCACAAGCTCGAACACGTCCAGCCAATGCTTTGGCTTCAGTCGGCCGCCCTCGTAGACTTCATTGAGGTACTTCTCGCCTTCATACCCGAAATGCAGTAGCTGATCTTCGCTACCCCATTCCCCAGCACCCATCAAGCCGATGGGGAACTTGCCTTCGCCCTGCACCGGATCTACAAATCCGACAGGCAAGCTTATGCTCGGGATACCGCTGAAGTTGGCCAGCCAGACGTACTCCATGTTGCGGATACTGCGGTTGCCATCGCTCGAGCCATACTTGGCATCCTTCTTGTGAATGGGCCAGCCAGCATTTGGCGTTGTAGGCGTGACAATGATGAGGCCAGGATACTTCTTGAACAGAAAAGCGAGATGCTCCATGACCATCGTGCGAATACGCTGAGCGGCGAGGAAGTCTGCGCACGAGGCCTTCGCACCGACAGTGAGCAGTATCTGGTTTGGCGGCAGGAGTTTCTTCAGGTCCGACTTCTTGACTGCTGAAGTCACCTCGTTGAGAATGGTCAAGGCATGAGCCATTTGTGCTTCACGAAGGTGCGGCACTGATATATCGATGATCTCATAGCCGAGTGTGTCGCGGTAGTAATCCACTGCTTTCTGACAAACACTCTTGACGTTGGCATCAGCACGATCGAACCACTTCTTGTCAATTCCGAGGCGCTTTGGGTATGTTGTGCCAGCTGCAGGGCGCGAAGGCATTGGAAATTGACGACTGATCGGGCAGCCAGGATCAGGCTGGGCCATCGTTCGCCACCCAATCTCGAGATCTGACATATTCGCTGCCATGGGTCCTGCTACTGCTGTTGAAGCAGCACGACTCTGGTAAGGACGAGTTGAGACCCAGCCGTGCGAAGTCTTGAGACCATAGATGCCGCACCATGAGCTTGGAATACGAATGGAACCACCGCCGTCGCAACCAAGAGCAAGTGGCACGAGACCAGTCGATACCGCTGACGCACTTCCACCTGAGGAGCCGCCCGTATAGTACTTGTTGTTATAGCCATTGAGAGGATTGCCATAATGAGGATTAGCATTGCTTGTGTCCATGCCGATTTCTGAATTGCTTTAGTAAGTATTCTCTGAGTTTAACAGCTATACTTACCATGCATAGACAGCTTCCCAAGAATGATTGCGCCTTGTTCCTCCCACTTGAGGACTGACCACGAAGTCTCATCTGGTGTGTCCTCAAAGATGACCTTGGAGCCGAAACATTTCTTGTAGTAGCCTTTCAGGTCCACCTCATCCTTTACACCTAGCGGTACACCATCGAGAACTCCAAATTGCTTGCCTTGCTTCCATCGCTCAGTAGATGCCGCAGCATTGCCTTTGATCAACACCAAGTTCAGGTCAAGCCAGGCTTTCGAGTACTCTGTTGGCTTTTGAATGTCTCTCTGGATGATTGGGAGCAAAGCTTCGATCACTTCGGAAGGTGTTGTCTTGCCAGACTTATATGCCTCGTGGTAGTCCAAGATAGAGTGAAATATCTTCTTCGATGGCACGGGCAGCTTCTCGACTTCAGCCGGGTCCGTGTACGATGATGCATTGTCGCTGTACGTCTTCGGTCGATATGGGATTACAGCTGGCTCGTATCGCGCGTCGGTGGAGTCCATGCCATCGATTTCGCGTAATGAGGGCCAGCCTGCATTCTTGAAGAACATCCCAGGCAGCCCTGGTACCAAAGGTAGAAACTTTGCTCCCAGCTTGACCAGTGTTCCCCTCAAGGCTGGATTGGCAGGCTCCTTCCTAGGATTCTGCTTGAACGTGCATTCTTTTTGTCGTGGATAATGCCAAAACTCCTGCATGGCCGCGTCTCGCGCCGAAGACGCTGTGACAAATGATTCGTGTCTTTTGTGGTCGGTCATCTTGCTCGATTAATGTCGTGCTCTTAGAAGGCTAGCGACACCAGATGAGAAGCCGCGAAGTAGCACCAGGCGCTGATGGGAGAGTTGTCGTTGCGACTCAAGCCTCGGAGGTGGAGCCATCCAAACACGTGAATGAGATGATCTGCGGCCAGCATCCCCTTTCGCTTCCGGGTAGACGAAGAATCTCATTCGCTGGGTAGATTACGAGGCTTGCAGCATTACGAGGACTGTTTCGATGGAAAGTGACAAGCAATCGATGGACTTCGTGTGCGTGGAGAGCTTTTCTGAGCGAAGGAGCTGAGGTGAGGCTGGAGATGTCAGCCTGACGCTGAATCATCAAAGACGTTCTCGTCATTTTCCAAAACGCGTAAGACTCAGTGCGCTGGCCTTGATGAAAGTCAATCTGGGGTGAATGATGATCATCATGATGCGATCAAGGTTTCACGATGAAATGAAGCATTAGCCGAGTTCTTCATCGAGACCCATCTCCTGCGCGACTTGCGTGGAGACCCAGTTCTCCATCATGGCCTGGCCTGAAGCACCAGCCTTAATGGCAGAAGGCACATTGGTTCTCTTGACGATGAGACACAAGATCTTCCCGTAGATAGCGAAGCCATCGTACATTGTCTTGATACCGAGTTTCTTCTTGTCTTCGCCGCTCGCGCTGTTGTCTTTATTCGAAACGAATAGATCGTTCTCTCTGTCCTCATCATCTGAAGGTATCGTGACGGCGTCTTCGTCATCAAGATTCGTTGGTGCGCGTGGAATGGCAGAGAGGTCTAGGTTGTCATCGTCTTCCAGAAGCACAGGCGCTGCAGGCGCATCGACATCAATGGGTCGTTCTTCATCACCGCGATCGAGCCATTTAGTCAACTTATTACTGTTGCTCTTAAGACGCGGCTTTTCAGTGAAGTCCTTCTTTTTCACGAGTAGCGAGTGGCGCGAGGATTGGTCTTTGAGAAATATTGACACCTGGAAATCGTCTGTGCAAGTTAGCGATGTGTGCATGCTCACGAATCAGATCGTTACCTTGTGCTATCAGATCTTTGATCGCGCCTTTCTTCTTGCCCTTGCTCTTGGTCTTCGTGCGCTCATTCTCTTCTCTGAGCTTGGGTAGAACAGATTCACGGACGGCCGCGATGATTCGCGGTAAAGCGGGGTCATTCTTGCGCAGCAACCACGAGTCCGTGAGCATCGGATCTTCCATATAGATGCGACATTCTAGAACCGTGTACTTCGTTATACGAAGGTATCTTCTCGTTGGAGCCATCGTATTGAGGAACGAAGATGAGCGCAAATGACGACAGTGGAAAGGATAGATAGCAGAAGCTTGGGCCGCAAATCACGATCGTGACACGTCGACTCGTGACCTTTCCGTAGAAAAGATGTCCTCTTCTATGATCATATTATGAGAACGCGGATCAGATGGGTTTGAGTGGGCTGAAACTTCAGATTGCCTTCTCATTTCATCAAAGGGTATTCTTGAGCCATGTGCTGTTCGATACCACTCAAGTGGAAAATTCTCCCGCTCCGACCTCATACCACAATTTCGAAGGCTTGTTGGCTGTCACCTCTTCCAAGCATAATCGAAATTGCTGCGGCATAATCATGAGATTCAAACACAAGTTTGGAAAGGTCTTCGGCGGCAACGAGATCTCTCGTGGCAGTCTACAAATTCTGCCCCAACCACCACAGGACCTATATGGTCTACTCCTTGCTATGCGCTCCAAGCTGATGAAGAAAGCTTGTCCCACGAGCGCCTTCGTCATTTTCACTTCCAGGGTTTCTTGTTCCCACAAAGCCGCAAGAGACTCGACTATCGAGATCCTCACGCGACTCGAACCACTCCACTCTCGCCAGAATGCTTCCGGACCAGATTCCACGATCGAGGACCAAACCCAGTGGAATGGATTCTCAAGTGTGTTCCTCACGGGAGAGGCAGTATCATCCCAGGCTTTGACTTCGGATGACAGCAATGATGACTGTAGGCCTCCAGAATATGGAGGTCCGCCTTTAAATTCGTTCACCAAAGCCGCGGCGAAGTCCCGCAAATCCTTCTTGTATGGTCCGCCATAGCCTTGTCGCATGTAATTGATCTGTTCCCGTAGCGTTACCCAGCGTCTTCGCCAAGATGCGATCATAGCAGGAGTAAAGGGAACAGGCGACAGCTCCGAGATGCCAACTCGAGGTGGCGCATCATAGAGGCCATTCGGATAATGGTAATTGAGCACTGCCATTGTCAGAACACGGATAAGCTCAACGATTCCATCAGGCTTACTATCGCGGACATCAGAAGAAAAATCTGGAAGTATGAAGGACGGATCTTCAGGGAGCTTGTCCTCGGGCCATGTGTTAACATCGGCAGTAATACGTTGAAATTGTCCGAGCACCTTGAACGCGTTTTCAATGCTCTCGCGACGGTACTGGCCCTTCCTGTCCTCCGCATTGAACGCCTTCATACTGCGTGACCGGCTGACAGGGCTGGCGCATTCTACAAAAATGGCAGCGAGTTGTCTGACCCGAAGTCTTCTGAGCCAGCTCAGATCAGGCCCGCTTTCCGCTCGACACTCGCGGAATAACTCTTGCTGCCCTCGGAAAGTGTTGTCCGCCACCTTTTCACAGAGCATTCGCATGTTTCTGGTGATGAGCTCGAGCACGGAACGAGATAGAAGACGTGAGGCCAGAAACGTGTCCAGGTCGCAATGGCTGAAAACGCAGAGCAGCACATCATCGTCCAGGTTGATCATTTCTGAAGGTGAAAGTCTATGGAAGACTTTTGGCGCTCCAGCTCGGGGCCTCAAAAAATTGATAGTGGGCAATATACCCCATCCTGAGGTCTGACAACGCTGGTCGTACAAGCGAATAGCAAACAAGCCCAGATGAGATCAGATGACAGCTTCTCCTTGTGCAAGCTCTTTCATTAATTCTAGACATTGACTGTAGTCCTGCCACAGCCATAACCATGCACATACGAGCCTGCTGCTATGCCGGAGAATGCAGCGGGCTGCAACGAGAATTTGAAGTAATGACAGGAGGCAGCAGCGGAGAGGCCAGCGAATGCTGCAGCAATCAGCGGTGGTCTCCATGCTGGCTCAGCAGCCATAATTCGAACAACCTCGCACCATGGGAATGCCTCCAGCTCACTCTGTGGATGGAATTGATAGAGTCTTGTCGGGATCGGCTCAAAGATGGCTCAAGGACGGAAGTATGCTTCCTGCGTGAGTCCCGCACGTGACCATAGCGTTCCTTTACGTCAGCTACGACTTTCATCATCAAGCAGCCTCTTACCGACGGATGTTGCCAAAGCACGACATGTTCTTCAGATCTGACGACTAATTTAATCTTATTGAACTCACGAGAACGGCATCGATGGCGTAAATGTGCCCGCGATGTGAGCCACGGCAAATCGGAACTTTACACCTTAAACAGCAACACTACATTGTTGAACCACGTTAGACCCGAGAAGCCTCCGCCATGAACATCATATTGCCTACCAAGCATTCGGGCAGCGTGAATTATCACCAAAGCAGGCATCTTCTCCATCGGACGGGAACATGGACGCTATTCTGGCATACGACCCCGCACAACGTCCAACACGAGGGATGATGGCATGGTCGATCTATGTCTCTGTGCAGGATGGCTATTCCATGGGCATATAAAAATCAAGACTCCAGTGAAGGATTGACTTCGAATCTGCTAAATACCCACTCGCCGGACATAGTGTCATCCTCGAGGCAAAGTCGTGAAATCCTCAAGCCGATCCGAAAACATGTCGTCTCTTCACCCACTCATCGACAATGGCCTCACCAAAGGCTCCAGCTCGCATAATGGCGGCAAGCTAAGATGCGGATGCGCGAAGGACGCTGTCGAGGTCCTCCTCAGCTCCAACGTTATGCATAACCATGCTTGTGGCTGCTCCAAATGCTGGAAACCAGAAGGCGCTGTTTTCAGCGTCATCGGTGTCGTCCCCAAGGACGCAGTATCTGTCACTGCCAACGAGTCCAAGCTTCAAGTTGTCGATTCATCCGCTGCCATCCAGCGTCACGCCTGCAAGGACTGCGGTGTCCATATGTATGGACGTATCGAGAAGGACCATCCCTTCAAGGGCCTAGACTTTGTACATGCGGAGCTCAGCGACGAGAAGGGCTGGCAGGAGCCACAATTTGCGGCCTTCGTCTCCAGCATCATCGAGCAGGGTTATGACCCGGAGAAGATGGACCAAGTCAGGCAAAAGCTCAAGAGCGTTGGGCTAGAGCCATATGATTGCTTAGCACCTCCCCTGATGGACGCGATCGCCACTTGGACAAGAAAGCAGGCGAAGTTGTAAGAAAGCATACATACTACTTGACGGCTGCGGTCGGTCGATATATGTCTGTGGCAAGGATCGTCTGATGGATAACGTCTCAAAGATGCAGAATGAACCTCGGAGCTCGGATTGCAGAACATTAGCATGGCTTTTACTCAGTCTTCATTACGATTGATCATTCTACAAACAAGCAGTTGTCCTCTCTATTCATTTTGCTCACCACATGTGACTAGTTTCATACGCTGGATCTGAAAGCTTTGGACCTCGCCACGTGGGGATGGCTGTTAGAGGCCTCGATCAATCTGTGCTTCTAGCTCGAAATGTGATTCAATTTTAGGTTCATTGCCTGCAGCTCGGCCACGCTTGTCTAGACCCCGCATCTACATTCGGAAACCTGGAGCGAAAGTGCTAACGCTTTTGGCATAGTTCTGATGATAGTTTCCGGATATGTCAGCCCTCAGATCAGCTCAAGTATCTCTTCCTGAATCCTGCTTATAGGTCTGGTCGTCTGGAGTTCCAGTACATACACAAAACAAGGATTGCCACATTTGAGTACTCTTGCTGAACAGTAAGTAGACATGCGAATGTCCCAGCAGCTCAGCGATTCTCCATAAGCCGAAGTAAAGGTTTGCTTGTTTCAGCCGAACACTAGATGCTTGAACTAAACTCATGTGCATGAAGCTCTAAATCCTATTTGACTGTACGTAAATGCACACTCAAGCCTATGCATTGCGCCTGCATCATTGTCCGTGCCTTCTATAGCACTAGGTTGTGGCTATGACTTCTTCGATCAGAGCTTCATATTCTTGACGAGCTGAACGTGAATATGTCCCTCATCCTCAGCAGTTGTCTCCCATCATGATCCAGTCGCAATGTTCTAAGCGTACCGGAATCATATGTTCGATCGATCATAGAAGCACTCCGAGATGGCGGTTCTGCTGCGTTGAAAAACAGTAATGTCCTCGCATCGTCCGGTTCAGCTGATGGGTAAACAGCCGATCAGTACTACCTTTCAGCTGCATGCAGCCACAAATGCATTACGAAGCCATAGCACTCTCATTAGCCACGCCAACTGCAGATTGACGAATGAGCGCGTCCCATTTGACGCTGAAGTGTGTTGATAGCCGTGCGTTGTTGACCATGGAAGTCTGCTGGGGAGAATCGTCTTGATGGAGGTGCGATCAGTCAGACTGATCACAAGCCCGATCCTGCTCCAGCTGAACATAAATTGATCGAAGCCCCCTCTTCGGCTGAGAGATCAATTAAAATTTCTCGCAGCCGTCTATTTGGATTTGATCAGACAGGCCACAATGCGCTTCAGTGCCATCTTCTTTGCCGCTCTGGCTTCGGCCTCAGTCATCGGTAAGAGTCAAAGCGCCTATGGATCAGAATGCATCACTGATGATGTATAGACGTCAAGATCTCGATCGATGAGCAAGGCGTTGTCCCGATCATTTCAACTCTTCCGGATCGCTGCTATTGGTCCGGCACAGCTCGTGAGTGGTGTATGCCATCGCTCGAAACCAGCTGACAGGCCTCCTAGCAACTTGCGAGGGCGAGTGCGATAACGGAGAGACATATTGCGGCCGCAATGGCTGCGGCGACGGAAAGTGCTGTGCGAGCGGATGGAAGGTCCTTTGTTGCAGAGGCAATTGCCCAAGCGACTCGATGACCCAGGCCTTTGAGCGTGTCATGCGCGAGTCAAATGCTCAGAAGCATATTGAGATGAAGTAGTCGCGGTGCCATGAAGCGTGTAATGATGTGTTCCTGCAGCGGGTACATTGGCATAGCTGGCTAAGACTGGGATCATGTCGCTCATTCAGAATGCAAACCACTTCTATCCTTCCATGCTCTTTTATCATCCCATACAGGATGACCATCAAATGATTTCCTTTGGGATCCGTAGAAGCTTTGACGCATCTACGGACCTCATTCGCATGGTAACGTTCCAATCGTCAACCTGCTTATTCGCGGTCTTGAAGCGTGTCGTGGATGTTCCTACACCTGATTAGGCCCCGAGTCCTCGATATCTTCAGAAGCCTTTGTTCACTCCAGTCCACTCCGGATGCTCGAGCTTCGCCTTGTGCAAGTCGCCAGGCCAGCTTGCTGGTGGCGCTTTCTCTGGTCGTTGCATTGTCTGATCTGCTACAGCATCGCCCAGCACTTTCTCGACGTCAAGTCTTGGGAAGCGTTTCTCGAAGTCTTCGATCTGATCGTTAGTGGTGTACTCCATGTATGCTGGACCTTGGAAGTCGACAGTGACACCGAGCCTTACTAGTCGAGCCAGAGATGAGATGCGTTCAGCGATTTGACGTGACGTGTGCACGGCGATGGCAACCCAGACTTCGTGTGCGTATTGCTCAGGTACATCGTGTTGCCGCAAGAGTTCCTTGGCGGCATCAGCCCCTTCTACCTCAAAGCGAAGTGGTCCATTGTGTAACTCCACTGTGCCTATATCGTGGAGTATGCATGCCGTGGATAGTAGTGGCAGCCTTTCTGATGAAGTCCACTCACTCCTCTCTCGATCGGCGATGGCTTTAGCGAACAGAAAGACCCTGATGCTATGGTTCAGGATCGTAGGAGCCAAATGCTGAGCGGCATGCTTGAACGCTGCTTGGGAGACAGCATCTGATGGAATCTCATCCGGAACTGACTGTGGTATATCTTGTGACGAAGCTGGCTTTCGAGCATTTGAGTGACACATGATAGATGTTTGGATGAGGACTCTCAGGAGCAGGATGTTGCTGACGGGACAAGCTTTTGGTGCCAAGACTACTCTAGACCCCTGCATCGTTGCCGCGACGCGACGTGAACATCTTTGCGAACTCAGTTTCATCAACGATCAGAAGAGATTCGCTTTTGTTCAATGATACGCCAATAGCCAATTGAATCTTGACCTGCGTTGCATTCAACACAGTCTGATGGCTACCCTCGCGATTTGGGGCGGATTTGATGATCTCCCTTCGATCGATCCTGAATGCATCACGGTCCTCGCGCATCTGATTCATCAGGATGAACTTGAGAACTTCAGGATATCATCGAGCTTTGACGTTTCGACCAGCAGCACTGGTATGAGGCTCCATATCCATTGACATCGTGAATTTGTGGCTGACCTTGGTTAGGCGACCTACCTCTGCTGTCTACGGATGGGACACGATATGCTGGCTACAACTCTATTGCTCATCATCTGAGGGATCCAAGTCGATCACACACATCACCGACGACACAGGCCGATACTCAAGCATGGTCATCTTTCATCCAGACCCGTGGACAAGCACTTCTTGACCTGTACCTCTACGTCTCATCCACAAATTACTGGAATGCCACGAGTCCGGCATTCACAAAAATCCTGCCATGGCACTCAAATTATCTCATTCCGCCTGCAAAACGGGCAGCAGCTATCGCGCGGACGAAGCACCTCGGTATCCGCTCTCTTGATCTAGACAGAATAGATGAGTACGCTGCCGGTGACGACGTCCGGATAGCTGGCCAGCCAACGACAGGCACTTCATTCGCCCAGACGTCGAATCCAGAGGAGTTGATCAAGAAGCAGAAATCTGCCAAATGGCTGCAGAGTCAACAACGCTCAGACACATTCCAGTTGTTCCAGCTGACCAAGGCTTTCTTTGGGCCACTACAAGAGCTGCTTGGGGATAAGAAGTATCTGCTCAGCGATGATGAACCGACGACTGTGGACTTCGTTGCTGTCGGCTTTTTGTCATTGATGAGGTATGCTGAGGTGCCTCAGCCATGGCTTTCAGATGCATTGAGGACGAGATTTCCAAAGCTCAATGCGTACACCGAGCGACTGTACAAGCAGACATTCATGAATCCACAGAAGCCGTGGCGGACGCACATATCGACAGCATCCGCGCCATCTGCTCTTCAGGCAACGAAAGCGATGGGACAAGGGGTCCTTGAGTGGGCCGTGCCATCTTTCAGGACCTCAATCACACCCGACTCGACAGTCGATAGCTCAGCATACTGCAAGCAAACCTCTTCGGACTCATCTTCGCTACTCGGAACAATCTTCTCACCTACAGTATTGCTGCCAGTTGGCGCATTGGCAGCCGCTGCGATCGGGATCGCTCGTTACATCTCGATCCCGCATGAATCTGAGTTCGATGAGTTTGGACGGCGACGAAGTTCCGAAACCACATTCAAGGCTCGTGAGAATGACTTCATGTCGCCGACTAGGCTGGATGATCTGGGCGAGTCCGGAGCAATGCTGTCAGCTTTGGGTGGCATCTTCGACCAAGACAGTCAGGCGGAGAAGGAGCGAACGGGTGGCGCGCCAGTAGCCGAGGTGGACGTGGATGTACAAAACAAGGAGGGAGAAGTAGTCAGGGATGTAGTGTATAAGAAGTGAGCACCATGTGTGTAGCACGGAGTG
The DNA here is from genome assembly GCA_000611715.1 of Scolecobasidium constrictum UM 578. NCBI lineage: Eukaryota > Fungi > Ascomycota > Dothideomycetes > Venturiales > Sympoventuriaceae > Scolecobasidium > Scolecobasidium constrictum. The sequence goes on from AZYM01000133.1 coordinate 75,081, forward strand.
TACGATATCAGGCTCATCCTAATGTACGACTAAAAATGTCATGTATCAATATTGCGAGACTATGTGCAAGTCATGAGCTTCCTTCCCCGATGTTCCAGTACCAAATGAAGCGAAAAGCCTAAGGGCTTCCCCATCCAAATGTGTTCAACCATACTGACAATCAGATGTCAAAAGCAAGCTAAGCAACCGCCAACTCCAGCAAGATTTCATGTGCATCTCAATCAAAATTATCGTCCGAGTCCCAACCATCACTAAGCATCACCGTCTCAGCCTTCTTCTTACCCACCGCCGCGGCCGGCTTAGCCTTCTGCGCACCAGAGCAACCCTTCTGTACGATGCCTTGCTTCGCATCCATCGTCTTCCTCATCGCAGCCAACTTCTGTGCTGGACTCACTGCCGGGGCTTTTGGTTTCGGCATGCCCTTCGATGGTCCGCCGGCACCTCGCTGCAAGTTGTTGGCCACGCCCTTGATGGAGCCGCCGTAGTACGACTTCTGTTGCTTCTTGGGCGGGGGACGTCTCCCTTCTTCTTCGGAAGATGTCTCGTCTTCAGTTGTGGAATCTTCATCGATCTCTGCAGCGCGGCGCTTGTTGGAGACTGGGACTTTACGAGCGACTGTTTTGCGTGCGATTGACTTGCCTGCGACTATTTTGCTCGCTGGACCACGCTTTGGTGGCGCAGTGTCGGACTCGGAGTCGGACTCGTAATCAGATGACTCGTCCTCGGTTGTGTCATCATCGTCCGAATCTGTGGTGTCGTCATTTTGTAGTGCAGAAGCGATAACGCCCTTCCTACCCTTCGCGCCGCCTTTAAGTCGCTGCTTGACCATCTGGCGCTGCTCTTTGATCTTGCGTTGAGCTTCTTTTCTTCGCGCTTCCTTCGTCTTCGCAATCTTATCCTGCTTAGCTGCCCTAGCCGCTTCGCGTTCCTCCCTCCTCTGTGCTTTCTCGTTCTCCAACGCTTGCCTCTTCCTTGCTGAGGCGTTTTTCTGTGCCTCACGTCTCTCGAGCTTCGCATCGCGCTCTTCCTCACGCTCACGCTGTATCTCGCGCCTCTCACGCTCTCGAAGTCGTCGATTCTTCTCCCTCTTCGCCTCAATGCGATCAAGTCTCCTCTGCTTCCTTGCACTTCGCTCCAGAGCGCGTCGTTGCACGTCACTGCGATAGATGTCTCTCTTGTGCTGCGTGGCTGCCCGCCGCGCATCTCGCGCATGCTGCTTGAACGCGCGCTTAATCTCCTTGCGGTGCTCCGTCTTCTTCCTCTCAATCACCGCATCAATGTCTTCATCAGTATCAGGCTTCGCCTCCTCCTGATTCTTTGTTCTGGTGATCTCCGCGTGGTAGAGATACTTCTTCAAGCCCTTACAGTTGCCCTTGAAGGTGACGCGATCAAGTCCAGTGAGCTCGGCGAGGAATTTGACGCCTGGTATGCCGAGAATGTGGCTCACGCAGTGCTTGGTCAGAAGCGCGTCTTCGTCGACGATAAGATGGAGTTCACGGAGCTTGGTGTGGAAAAGCTGTGCGATCGAGCGCTTGCATTCGTGTCCTGTTTGCTCTGGGTCGAAGTTGAGGATTATGCTGCGCATCCACTCTGTGCGATTCGGAATGCCTGCGTAGAAGCGACCCATGATCTTGGGAGACTCGAAGTAGAAGGTGTTAGTGCGATAGAAGACTGGCAGAGCCTCTCTTTGGATCTCATGGCTTGCCATGGTAATGGCAAGAAGCTCTGGCATCGGTCGCGTGCGAAGCTCCCATCCACCAGGCCCTATCGTGGTCAGACGCTGCGGCGAGCGGTCCTGTCGGTGGATGAGATTCTTGCAGTTCAAAGTGTAGTCGCGATTAGGTGCCCATCCTTGCTTGTCAGGCAGTGGATGCCGAAGCACGTAAGTATACACCATCAGTCGCAGCTCAAATGGCAGCTCCATCAACTTGAATGGCCTACCCTTGCCCTTGCTGGGCTTGTTGAGAACGAACCATTCACCTCCCTCGGGCACCGCAAAGTGCAGCTCGCCATCATTCCTGTCCAGGAATGGCTCAGTCGGGAAGTCGTATTGATGCAAGACGTCTTCGACATTTCTAGTCCACGGATGCAAGATGGCGTCACCACCAACTTCCTGCTCAGCGTAGTAGCTTGACAACTTGCGAATCTTGTCGATGATCTGCTTGAGTGTCAAAGACGCCCTGCCATTATCTCGCTCGGCTGTGAGGATCGCAACGATAAGCTTTTCAAGTGATCGCCCTAGTGTCTTTGGGTCGTTAGGTATTGTGAAGTTTCCACAATCCCCTTCGTCATCTGAATCCGTGTCAACCATGGCGGTGTCTTGGTTGGCATCGTCTGCTCGCATATTGTGCTCCCATGAAGATGTGCCTGGTGCAGTTGAGCTTGACGGCTTTGCAGGTGTTTGCATATCGATCGAAGATCGGCCTTCGGGAGAGGAAGTATCAACACACCAATCTGGTCGGTAGATCCGATTGTGGTGCGCTGCGATCGATGGCGAGTAAGGTTTCTGCGTGATGGGATTTATTTTCTGCTCAGTTCTGGTTCCACGGGGTCCAGCTTCTTGTCCTGGTGGGATCGTCGGTGGGATTTTAGCTGAGATGATCGTTGCGCAATCCATCGAACTCTGCAATGTCGTGGGAGATCCTGGCTTGGTTTGTCCTTTTTGAATGGCGGGAGCATTTTCTTCTTGTCCAGCTTCGCCCCTCTGCTGACCTTCGTCAGGTGTCGCCGTTGTCGTTGGACCATTGGCGTCGATGCTATGGCTTGATGGCTCTTCAAATTGAAGACGGCCTTTACGCTTATTCTGTGTTCCGGCCGTTGCAGGTGCCTCGCTGTGTTGATCGACAGCCATGATTTCAAATTCCGGACTGCCGGCCTCCATGAACGCGCCAGCAGTCTTTGCGCCTTCATCTTGACCTGCTACAGCAGCATTCTTGCACGACCCAATCAACTCGTCTGCAGACATCAAATTTCTGGACAGATCAATCTCGCCATGGTCGTTGGCGTAAAACTTCATATGTTCTGAAGTTTTTTGACAGCGCATGCCTTCGGTCGACACATTCATTGTCTTCAGGACTTCTTGCTCCTGGCCATCTTGTGCGTTGCCGATTGAAGTTGTCGCGCTTGCCGTTGGGTCGGCCGACCAGGGCAGAGGTGGAAGCACCGAGCCCATCAACTTCTTCTTCGATGATGGACCCCCATCTGGTGGTGCTATAAAATCCCGATCACTCAGATGGGCGTCTTGTAGCTTGCTGTTCTTGCGCACAAGCTTTGGTATCTTTGTTGCATCTGTAGTCGCCTGGAACGCGGTGAACGTGTCCCCTTTGTTTCCAGCAAGCATGTGACTGTCATCGAGATCGATATCCTGACCGTCGACCACTTTTTGCAGCTTGGCACTAGCTTGCTGGACTGGTGAGTCCGCGCTCTCGAAACCTGGTATAGAATCAAGCATCTGCTCAAATGCCAGGTCATCTACAAGAGCGTGTCAGTCAGGGTCCACTGTTTAGGGGAAAGTGAGGCTATACTCACCCATTAGGCCCTTTGCGGTGTTGTCGCCAGCCTCGACATCTGGCATAGGGTGGTCTTCTCCATCGACATGATCATCAGAAAAGTTCACTGGCGGGCTGAGCGACCCTGCAGGCACGTTCATCTTGTTGTAAGGCCAGTCTGTCAATTTTCACGCGTGAATCTTGATCTTGCGACCACGCGGGTTGCGAGAAAAACGTTCGGCTGTGATCGTTCCTGAAAATGTCTGTAAATGGTTGCGGATGTGCTTGCCTGTATCCTGAAGAGGCTGGAGGTCAGAGGCTGGCTCAACGACTGGAGGCTGAGAAGGTTGCGTGGCGTTTAGTGTCGGTCGTGAAGTTCGGTTCTGAAACACACGGCCTTTATACTCGTCCACGTACGGGTCGTACGGGCGGGTGACTCTTGGCGTTTGGGTAGGTGCGACTGATACCGACATTCAAGGCTGGACTGAACCCATCATGAAGTTTGGGGCCAGATTTCGGTCTCGCAACCTAACCTCAGGATCACTTCGTTAACAGGCTGAGTGGAGAGCTTCAGTCAACTTTGGTCTTACTGCTCGACAAAAGACTGGCCAACGCAATTGCCAATTTGGAGTCGTTACGATGTCTCGTCGAATCCCTCTCGACTGACTGCCATCAATGTGCTTGAACTCGATATCGAGCAATGATTCTCAGTGACCTTTACCCTCTTTCGATCTTCCATGCTCTTGTGCTTGTAAGGTCCTCGCGCATGTAAATGTAATCGCAGACTGAATATCAGAGCTTTGCCCTTCGTTCCATTTTGTACATATGAATACACATCCACCTCTTATCTATATCTACAAAACCGCCTCCTGAGTCTGCTCGTCCCTACCACTTCTTCTCGGCGAACAAATCGCTATTCTTGCCACCCGTCAGCGTCTCCGCGATCCTCCTCATCCTCTCATTGCCTTGCGTATCAACATCCGAGTTCTTGCCCGATCTCGTTTGCGCCATCATCTCGCCCGCGGTGCGTGGCTTCTCCTGCAAGCCCCAAATACCATTCGTCTGGTTCCATCTGACGGGCATCTCATCGCTGCCAAACACGCGATCAATCTCCTCATTGAGCTGCTGCTCGTTGACGATGAAGTGCTGCGCATTAACGTAGAGATTATGCAGTGCCTCCTTGCGCGCCGCTGACTTGGCCGCCTGCATCGCCGGGTACTGCGACGGACGCACTGGCTTCGGGCCCGGTGCATTTCCCGTAGCGAGCGCCAGCCGCACAGAAGGATGCATACTCGGCGTGGTGAGCACCTCATCCAACGGCGCAGCCGCCCTCGCCGCCCTCTCGTTCCGCATCCTCTTCAGTCCGCTCTTCCTCCCCAAATCCTCGTTCCTCTCCTCCTTCCTCGCCCAGATCTCGCTGATACCCTCTCTTAGCGTCTGTCGCCGCACAAAGCTCATCTCGCGCTTATACGCGATGCGCTCTGCTTCAGGTCCATGCGGGTCCGGTCGCGCCTTGGGCTCAGGCGTGACCTGTGCCTTGTAAGCAGCGGTGGAGCGGTAGTCGCGGTGCTTGCCGAAGATGTTGCGGGAGACGGGGAGGACGCCCTTGATGGGCTTGGATGGCTCGTAGTTGGGCGCCTGCACCGGCTCCGGGACGTGGATGAAGCGCGGTGATTCGGGGGGGATGGCGTTGCGCTTTGCGGTGGTGGAGGATGAGTGCCGCTGGGCTTGCCATTGGAGGCGAGAGGAGCAGCGGCTACATATTGATGAGGGCGATGGACGGGGTGGCATGATGCCTGCGTTTATGGACAATGAATGTGGTGGATGGTCAATTAGTTGTATCGCGACTTTTCGAGATGGGAAGGTGCTGCGGAGTGGACCCTGCAGCCGGAAATCTTGGCATAAATTTATTTCTTGTAGACTGGAACTGTACGCTCTACTTTCTAATTACAACCTCTACATACACACACGCAAGATGGGCAGCGGAAAGAAAGAAGCTGCTCGCAAAGAGCGGCAAGGCAAAACCGGCGATGGCATGGCCAATGTCAAAGTCAAGGTGCGCATCCTCATGCTACACTTTTCTTCGCCTTCCAGCCACTTATGTACCATACCAGGGCGAGAACTTCTACCGCGACGCAAAGAAGATCAAAACCTTGAACCGCTTCAAAGACACTTCGCAGCGAAATGCCAAGGGTGACATCACAAAAGCAGCCGCATATCAGTCTCGAGATGTGCCGACTGCTCGAGTCGAGCCGAATAGGTCCTTCTCTCCATCGTCTGCGCAGCATAATGTCCTGCTAACGAGTGCATAGAAAATGGTTCCAGAACTCGCGTGTCATCTCTCAAGAGTCGCTCAGCGCATTCCGCGATGCTGTCGCTCAACAGACCTCCGATCCGACCTCCTTCCTGCTCAAGACGAATAAGCTGCCCATGTCGTTGATTCGCGACGAAAAGCCGAATGGTCTCAAGCAGCACAAGGCCAAGATGGTCGTGGAAACACAATCATTCAACGACACCTTCGGCCCCAAGTCACAGCGCAAAAGAGTCAAGCTAGGTCTGAGCAGTTTCGATGATTTGGTCGGGCACAGCGAGAAGATGCACGATAATTACACTGAGAGACTGGAGGAAGCGAAATTGCTAAGTGGACGGAGTAAAGAAGAAGCTGACGAGGACGACGGAGCTGTGGGCTGGGACTACGGCAATGCAACGCTCTCGAGAGAGGCCATCTTCTCCAAGGGTCAGAGCAAGCGAATATGGAACGAGCTCTACAAGGTCTTGGATTCGAGTGATGTGGTTTTGCACGTCCTGGACGCGCGAGATCCGCTGGGCACCAGATGTCGCGCCGTGGAGAAGTACCTGAAGGAAGAGGCACCGCACAAGCACTTGGTCTTCATCTTGAACAAGTGCGATCTGGTGCCCACAAAAGTTGCCGTAAGTTTCACTTCCCTTTCAATCAATCGGCCACCATCATGTGTCTCTTCTCTGCTTGGAGGAGAAGCACCCCACTGTTAAGTCAAGGCTCCTTCTCGTCACATTCGTGCATATACACCGTGAGAGGAATCTGTTACAACTTTGGGAGAGCAATTGCACGTCCGCCGCCTGATTCTCCTCGGAGGATCAGGTAGACGAGCTCCGTCTTGGTAGTCTCCGTCGTTTAGGGCGTGCTGGTGTTTCGTTTGAGTTGAGATATGCCACCTCCCTCGTGAGGACCTGTCCATGGCTGTTCTCTTAGTAACGTCTCACACATTTCACATGTGCAATCACACTGTTCCATCCAAACACTTGTATAAAGGCGAGGCTAACATTGATGCAACAGGCAACCTGGGTCAAGCTCCTCTCCCAAGAATACCCAACCCTCGCCTTCCACGCCTCCATCACCAACTCCTTCGGCAAGGGCTCCCTCATCGCCCTTCTCCGCCAATTCGCCGTCCTCCACGCCGACCGCAAGCAAATCAGCGCCGGCTTCATCGGCTACCCCAACAGCGGCAAATCCTCCATCATCAACACCCTCCGCAAGAAGCCCGTGTGCAAGACGGCGCCCATCCCTGGCGAGACGAAGGTGTGGCAGTACATCACTCTCACGCGCCGGATCTATCTGATTGATTGCCCTGGCGTTGTGCCACCGAATGCTAATGATACGCCGGAGGACATTCTACTGCGTGGTGTGGTAAGGGTGGAGAACGTAGAGTACCCCGCGCAGTATATACAGGCCCTCCTGAACAGATGCGAGAAGCGCCATGTAGAGCGCACGTACGATATCAAAGGCTACAGAGACTGGGAGGATTTCCTGGAGCAGCTCGCAAGGAAGAGCGGGAAGTTGCTCAGAGGTGGGGAGGCGGATGTGGATACGGTGGCTAAGAGTGTGGTTAATGACTTTTTGAGGGGAAGGCTGCCGTGGTTCGTGCCGCCGCCTGCTAGGGAGGCTGTGGAGGGTGAGGAGGCGAAGGAGGAGAAGGGGATCGAGGGACGAAAGGGAAGGCTGGGGGAGATGAGTGGGTTGGCGGGAATTAAGAGGAAGAGGGATGTGGAGGCTAAGGAAGATGCTGCAGCTGAAGCTGAGTCCGCTGAGGATGATGAAGAAGATCCGCTTGTCGAAGATGACGAAGATGATGACGATGCGGGCTCGGTCAGTGACAGCGAGGCTGGAGAGGAGTTCGCAGGATTTGACGAGGAAGATGAAGAGAGTGAGGATGGAGATGGAGATGGCGGTGTTGTTTTGCCGACGAGTATTGGCAATCTGGATGCTTTTGCTGCAGAAGGCAGTGAGAGTGAAGAGGAAGAGGATGCGAAGCAAGATACCCCTGAGAAGAAGAAGAGGAAGAGGACGTAGCGTAGAGTGTGAAGTTTGATGATACCACGAGCAGATACCTTCGCAACCTTCATATCAGCTTCCTATCCTGTCGTCAACTGTGTCGAAAATATTCAGTCTCCGGGTGGAGAAGCTGCGAACCACGTCTTCCAAAATCAATTGCAAGGCAGGTGCAATGCTGAATGGAGATCCCCGTGCCTCAGAAATGGTTTGGTGCCTGAGGCCACAAGACGCGTCTTCAACCTCGATCAGATGCCGCCCCAATCCTCTCCTCCACTTTGACATTATTCGCCTGCTCGATTATCATTGATTGACTTGTCTCTTGTCTCTTGTCTCTTGTCTCTTGTCTCTTGTCTCTTGTCTCTTGTCTCTTGTCTCTTGTCTCATGGAGCACGCTTTTGGTCCTGGGCTGACTGGCGCGTTGGCATAACCATGTTCACGGTAGCGACATGTATCACCACCAGAGTGCAGAATCGTGTGCTACGCGTTCATGCGACTTGGTACGAACGAGGTATGCTTTGTGCTCTACTTTGACGTGTTCATCTGATACACACTTGGAGCTCGATTTGGGAATCAGCTGGTACTACTCTAGGGATCTGGTCTCAGCTGGCACAATCTAGACGCCATGGAGGTCATAAACTTGGTCGAAGTCCTGTAAGGCTCGATGTAGCGATGTATGGGATGGACCGAGGATCAGCCAGTCAGTTCGACGCGTTCCCTGTGACTATCAGAATGATTCTCTTTGAGTCGGACAATGTGATCGGAAACGACCCCGACTAGCACGACATAACAGCCACGCGCAGCCACGAGTTGTTCCTAAGTCATGCTCCCCAGGCACTGTCAGCCCAACAGCTCAGGTTGGAATTTGAGACATTGGCCACGATACCGGTAACGATTGATGCATTGGGCCTTTCCTGTCGTGCGACCAGGAACAAAGACCAGAATCAGACCACTATACAGGTTCACGACATGCTTTCCAAAGCTTGAGAAGTGTCGATCCTGCAGGAGTATGCACTACTGCCTCGGAGTTTACATTCTCAGCGAGTGCGATCCATGGAGCGGGTAGCGATTATCTACGCAGGATTGGCATCGACCATCAAGAACACGGTTACTGTGTCGAATCTTTGGATCAAGTGCTCTTAAGCTCGTCCATGAATGTCTCACGTGGCTCTAGCCTGATATTCCCAATACATGCTTTCCTAAAGCTCAGGAACTATTGCTCGTCCGAAGGTCAACACGCATTCGGTGTACGAGTACCACTATGCCGGCTTCAGGAACATGTCATCGGGACGACTATGCCAGCTGAGCTGCTCCGATGGTACTATCTTAGCAGGCTTGCCTTTATGCACTTGAGCACGAAGTTGTTCAAGTACCGGCTGTCTCCGAGAAAGTCCCGTTGTTGCCGAATCGTGGCCTCGACACCGTGAAGCCACCCTTGTCTGCCAATGAATGGGCGGAGCTAAAGAGTTAGAGATGGTGAGCACTTTGCTTCTTGACACTTATTTGCGTGAACTTGTGTGCCTTCATCAAGGTCGACGCCCAAGACACAAGCAGATCATCCATTGCCAAAGTTCTCTGGCCAACAGGTGGGACGCTATGGCTGGGAGTCAGGCCGTGGAATCTTTATGCTCTTCCTGGTAGCGAGCTAGGGCACCCAGACATGTCTTCTCGATCCGATCGATCTCAGGTCTCGATTCCTGTGATCTGATGTTGATAGTCGAAACTACAAGGTCCCACGGAATAATCTCCACGGCACCAACTCCCCTAGCGTGTCAGCCTACATGCTTGACGCCAGGCTTGAACAAGCAAGTTCATTATCAGGACTTGATTTCGCGATGCCCAATGTTAGGACCTCAGCGCAAGAGGGTAGCACCGCTCCTTGATTTGCAAAGAGCGAGCAGGATGGCTGTGGAAAGACCAATGCAGCAAAACAAAACGAGACTTTCGATCCAGATCTCTTGCCGGAGAAGGATAGCATTGGGTAGCGATGGACGTTGGCAACTTCTTGTTCTGTGACTCGGTAAACGAGGTAGCACAAGATAGTGACTGAAGGATGGAGCTTGTTATAAGCACATCCTCCCGCGTTTTACCTTATTATTCCTGCACATCTTCAGCATGCCGACAATTGACATGACGAAGACACCTAAGGAAGGGCCCGAAGCTTTGGTGCATCCTCTCGACTTCTCATCGTACGACGCCGATGGCTTCCGCACCGAATGCGCAGCAGCAATATCAAAGTACGAAGACGAGGCCAATGCGGGAGCTCGCGAGGCGAGGCTGGACTGGATCAAGTTCGTCGGTACCGAGCCGAATTTTGGCCGCGTCAACGCCTTGAATGGACACTTCGCTGCGTTGGTCATCCCACTCTGCTTACCAGGACGTCTACACTGGGTCAGCTACATCTTCGACTACGCCTTCGCCGCCGACGACGATATCGACGCCGAGATCAATGTGGGGAGGCGAGACAAATCCAAGGAGCTCTCGACCAAGCATGGCCCCGGACATGCCGAACGTCAGACAGCAGACTCGACACTTGGACGCAAACAGATGCAAGCCAAGATGATGTTCCATATGTTGGCCATCGACAAAACTTGCGCGGAGAGGTCTTTCCGCATGTGGGATAAGATGTGCATGCACTCGCTGCGCAATCAGAGCCAAGACTTCCGCAATATGGACGAGTACATGGCGTTTCGAGTCATTGATGTCGGTGGCGAGTTCACGGAGAGCTTCTTGTGCTGGGGCATGGGTATCGAGATCACGAAGGAGGAAGACGTCGAGCTTTCGAACGTCCGCTTTCCACTATTCGCCACGCTCACTCTGGCCAACGACTACTTTTCATTTGATGTCGAGCACGACGAACTCAAGAAATGCGGTGGCACTAGACTCAAGAACGCGGTTTGGCTGTGCATGCAGTGGCATCACATTGACGTGACCGCTGCGAAAGGCATGGTGCGAGCAAAGGCACTCGAGTACGAGAAGCAGTTCCATAGCATGCGGGAAGACCATCGACGACAACACGGCCCGCTGTCTGATAAGCTCGAGCGATATCTCAATGCCTTGCAGTACATGGTCACCGGCAACATCATCTGGAGCCTCAACTGCCCACGTTACCATCCCGCGCGGAGGTACGATCGAGACATCTGCTACGAGGAGCCTGTCGTTGTCAAGGCGGGCAAGACAGTGGGATCCACTCCAAAGTCCAAACCATCGACGGGAAACGGTATCAACATCGCCAGACGTGGTATCTCGGGTAACTCAGGTCGTTCGCTGCTGACAAATGGGATCGCTGGCAAAGACTCTTCGAGTGACGACGGTACTACTTCTGACAGCTCAGACTGCGACACATGCGACGACGATGCTGAACTTCTTGCCGAGTCCTTCTCTAAAATCACTCTCGATCCCAACGTGAGTTTCTACGCCGGTCCCGTCAACCCCAGTGCTGACTTTTCCAGTTGATCCAGGCGCCCTGCCAGTACGTGGACTCACTACCTGCTAAAGGCGTGCGAGATACGGTCATCAATGCTCTGAATGTCTGGTTTGAGGTACCTAAGCAGCGACTCGAGACGATCAAGACTGTGACGAATCTTCTCCACATTGCTTCACTTGTGTGAGTAATCTGTGCTACTAATCCCTTTCGTTCGGACTGACTTTTGCACAGGCTTGATGACATACAAGATGGCTCCGAGCTCCGACGATCAAAGCCAGCCGCTCATACGGTCTTTGGAGTGGCGCAATCTATCAACTCCGCGAACCATGCTATGATCGAGGCTGTCAAGGCTGCAAATGACTTGAACGACCCTGAAGCTCTAAGCATCGTATTGGAGGAGATGCCGAACTTGCACGTTGGGCAAGCTTATGATCTGCACTGGACACGTCATGTGATATGCCCAACTGAAGCTGAGTACATGGAGATGGTCTCGAACAGTGAGTTATGCATTGTATGAATGATGGACTCTGTCTAATTTGTATAGAAACTGGTGGACTGTTCCGCTTGCTAGCTCGATTGATAATGCTTAATGAGCCTCATGAAGGGTGAGTGGTCCAAGCTAGTTCATATGCCATATACACTGAACGTTCTGCAGTCTTAAGTCCAGCGTCATCCAGCTCATGGAAGTGATCGGCCGCCACTCCCAGATTCGAGATGACTACCAGAACCTACAGTCGGCAGAATACACCTCACAGAAAGGCTTCTGCGACGATCTGGACGAAGGCAAGCTCTCCTTCCCGATCATCCACCACTTGTCCCAGGACGACACATCATGCGAGATCCGCGAGCTCCTGCGCTCGCGCCAGGAGACAGGCTCGATGTCAAAGGAGATGAAGTTGCATGCTCTAGAACTTTTGGAGAAATCTGGTAGCCTAGAGTATACGAAGGAGACGCTGAGGCGACTACAGACTCAGATCGAGGCACAGATTCGCAAGATCGAGAAGATCACGAATACTGAGAATTGGATCTTGCGCTTACTGGTGCACAAACTCAGCTTGTAGAAGTATGGACTGTACATGGCTACCACGAGGGTGGGCCTTCCAAGGATTAGACTGTTCATGTAACGTTTGTACGAGATATGTAACGTGTATTTCTTGTCTTCAGACTATCATCGAGTAGACACAGGAGCTTAGACTGAATAAGAACAACAAAGCAGAGCAGGGATATCTTCCATCCGAAACGCCATCATTCCCAATCGTAATCAATGCACCTTTCAACTTGACCAGAACCAGCCTCCTGACCTTCTCGCTTCTTTAGCAATCTTGCTCTCTGGCGCATTTGTGCGAGCGTAGTCTTGCTCTGTATAGCGCGGCCATACTGCAACACGATCGGCTTCTGTTGTGGTCGTGGAGCTCTCTGTCTCTTCACGACCATCAGCAAAGCGTTTTTTGAGCACTGTCTTCTCTGTGATGGTGCCATCTGCTGCGACGTGTCGTTCCGTTGTCGTCAGCGTCGACAATATGCCTGAGGTGCTCGAGGGCGTAGAGCAGAGGACTCTGTCAGAAGAAGTGGATGCTGCAGGCGCTGCTGGAGCACCACTCTCGTTTGTCGCAAGCGCTTGCTTTAGCTCGCGACTAGGCGCATACTGGTCTGCTAGCTGCTGCTCTGAGACGTCCATTTCAGTCTCGGCATTGGTAAGGTACTCGTCCACACGTGCCCCGACACGTCGTGGGCAAAGAGCGGTCCAATCGCCTTCATCGCCAGATTGCTGCTGGCCTTCAATCAGACTTGACATCCTGCCCAACCATTCCACCTTGGTGCTGTCAGTCACGCCGTCATGTGAACCCATCTCTTTGCCGCTCTGAGCTCGAATGAGATCCTCGAATCGTTTTCTGAAACTCCTGTCGAAGCCTTCTTCGTGTTCCAGGTGCAGGGGAGAGTACTCGCTGAACAGGAGATATCCTATAGCAGAGTCTTGAGGCATGAATGGCCTCATACCGAGCGAGAACATCGCACTAAGAGGTCCAGAGAAGGGCATGTTGGCGCCGAAGAGTCCATCGTTGTCCCACATGCGTGCTTCACGGTTGTACCCTTCTTTGAGAATTTTGGCCAAGTCCCCTGTTCCGTGAACCAGCGCGTTGAAATCGGCGGCAGCTTGATTCATCGCTTCTTCGACACGCTGTGCTGTCGTGACGAGAGGCCCAGGGCGATGTGTTCCCCTGTCTCTCGACTTGTGCTCGTTCATGTCTTGCTTCTCAGCTGCTGCCCATGCCGGAAACACTTCAGACCATGGCTGCTGTCGATCAGCGGTCTTGTCCGCATCGACTGTCCTGTTTGCGTTCGATGGCGCGTCGATGAGCCCAAGATCACTTGCGACCCTAATGAGGCTCTCCATTGCTGCGTTGGCTTCCTGCTCTTCCGCTCGCAGTATCTTCGTCTCATATTCGTCATAAAGCTTTTCAGCTTCTCTCGTGTTGCGCTCTACCTCGCGGCCGATGCGTTTGATCCAATCTTCATGAGCGACCTCGCCTTCAGATCGATGCTCCGAGGCTGTCTCATTCTCTTGTTCTGCCGACATGCGGTATCGGCGTTCTCTTGCATGCTGCCATCGGTCTCGACCCCTCCAGCCACATGCTCGTGATCCTCTACCGTCTTCACGTTCTTGCTCATCCTCCCTCTCCCCACGAGACTCGTGGTCACGCTGAGCATGCCTCTGATGCCTCTCGTCCATCAGCCTGCTAAACTCACGACCATGTTCATTTCCTCGTTGGTAGATCTGAGCTGGCAAGCCCCAGAGTGTATTGAATAGCGAGGCGATGTGGCTGTCGATCTGGCGGGTAGATCTGGCGTACGGATCCTCTGCAGTCGCCTCTTGCTTTCTCGGAGCGTGTTCGTTATTTCTAGGATCCGACATGATGTATTCCAATATCAGAGTCAACAGTAGGAGCAACAAAGGGGAAAGTCCATAGAAGGACACGGTGTGGTCAAGGGGAAGTATATTACACGTCGACTACCCTTGGATGCCTGCGGGGTGTCGCGGAGCTTAAGCGCCACCTGAACGCGACCATGTGACGTCCTCCAATCATTCCCCGGCTCGTAAACAGACCTCCAACACGACACTATCATACACAGTCATCGATGGCGAGCCATTGACTCCTTCTTGAGGTCGCGCGCGGTGAACGGCTGCAAGATCTTGGTTACGCTCGCGATCAGATGCGTGTCGAAACACAAGATCACACAACGAACATGCACTCGCACGTTGGAGTCTCAACCTTGGAGCTATAGGGGCTCTTACAACATATTGGAGCAACTCGAGACGTTCCGAGAGGCTATCAAGTGTTTCTAGGTCTCGAACGCATCATATCGTGAACCCGTGCTCTAGGCACGAACAGGCGCGTTGTGGATTTCTGGGAACATTCTCGTTGCTATGCTATGCTAATGAAATCATATCTATTGTCATCATCATATTCACGCATCACCTTAGCCTTCCATGCTCTTGCTGAGAGTTCAGACTCGGTCGAAGCCTGACTCCTTCAGCGACGTCTCCAATGAAGTCCAGCCATCCATGCCGTAGGCGTGCTTGAGAAGTTTGAGCGCGCTCTCGGTAGGTGGGATGCTCTCGTCCGTCTGCAAACCCTCGAGATCCTCCACAAATTTGCGCTCCGGCCAAAGCTTGCGGAACTCAGCAAGGACCTTGTTCCAGTTGTATGGTTCTGCGAAAGCAAACAGACGCTCTTCGTTGGTAGCTGGATCCAAGAGACCACCAATATGCAACTTAGCATTGTCGCGAACATCCACAAAGTATTGTGCTGGAACGTTCTGGATCAGAGACAGATCGCCATCGTACAGTGCCTTTGGCCAACCACCAGTCGATGGCAATCCCTGCTTCTCGGGCGCTGGTGCTGGACCGAAATTGGCGGCTGGCAAGACTTGGTTGAGCGAGTAGTGCGGCTTCTTCTCGGCGTAGTACTTCCATGCTGCCTGTTCGGACTTGGCTTTGGCTGCTGCGTAGACGAAGAACATCTTAGCAGGATGCTCGAGTTTTGGGTCGTACGCCATGCGGATGTAGTCCTCATTGTATGCGTCCTTCGAGATCTTGCCGGTAGCGCCCCATGGGATTGAGGCCATCGAAGACGAGGTGAGGACCACGGCCTTGACGCTCTCATTAGCATTGGCGACTTCAAGAATTGCAAGGGCCTCGTCGATGGCTTCTTGGATGTATGGCTCTGGCTCGGGTGTCAAGTTGCTGTTGATGGCCACGTGGGCGATACCAGCCACGCCCTTGACCGCGGCTTCGAGCTGAGCCTTGTCTGAGACGGCCGTCAACTGGACGTTCTTGTACTGTCCGGCACCGTGTTTGGCATTGAAGACTTCTTCGAGCCAGGCAGCCTTCTCAGTGTTGCGAACCGCACCGCGCACTTTGTAGCCGAGAGCGAGTGCCTCCTCCGCGACCCAGGAGCCGATGTAGCCAGTCACGCCGGTGACGAGGATCTCAGAGCCCTTGGGCAGACGAAGATTGGCAAGAGCAGACATCTTTCGCGAATTTAATTGTCGAATTGCTGGTTGTTGGTGTTTTGCTAGGTCGTGAATTTTTGGTTAGGTTGTTAACAGTTTATGTCGAGAGAGAAGTGAAGCTGTTGTGATGAGGATCTTTGTTCAGGTCTTGAGGCAATGGCTGCCTTTATACACTTCTTGAACTTGCTCCAGGATATCTGCAGAGTTCCATCCGCTCACAAATGCGATCAATTGACAAGCAATCTTAGGCAGCATGCCATGAAGCGATTTAACGCCAGATGATTCAGCTCAGCCTCATGCAGCAACTTTCTGCGCGACCAGTCGGAGTCGCGCTCGGAAGCATTCGTGGATCGCATCTCATGCTCGGTTTTGCATGCAGAGAGCCGCAGCAGTGGGTTCTCTTCGTCACGGAAAGATTGCCATAATCAGCCTTATGTGGTGATGGCGAGTGGGGAGCTGACGTGTGATTGGCTGGGATCTGGCTGACAAACTTCATTTAGGGCCGCATTTGTCAGGCCACAGCGGAGACTGCATGCTTGCAGTATGGATGCGCATTGTTTCCGCTGAAGCTTTCTGCAGAAGTGATGCTTGTCAAAGCAGCGAATGCACGTGCGACCAGTGGGAGACGACTTCTAGGATGCCTACCATCGGATCAAGGTCGGCTTCCACGGGACAGCAACGACTCATGGATTCAAACACGCGGCATAACGAAGGACAACATTACTTTCATCATTTAGTTACAAGTCTCATAATCACGTTAGACTTATATACACTATGTTTGCGCTCAGCATTGCGAATATCCAAGATGGCACCTTGAACGATGATGCGGAGCCTGGGAACTGCGACGCGCCTGTAGTACTACTGCTTCCTGGAGATGCATCACTGCCAGTAAAGCCCAGTCCACCGGCAATGGCGTCACCGATAGGCTCTGTCGTAGCTGCTTCCGACTCCTGTGCTGATGCTGTGGCATCCGTATCAACAACATAAACAGCGCCATCCTGAGTGACGGTGATCTGCTCTGTGATCACCAAGGTGACTGCTTGTACTGTCTTGGTTGTCGTTGGTTCAGGACCTGTGACTTCGACGCCCAACGTCAGGACTTGAGTCTGTCGCTCCTCTGTCTCGCCAGTCGTCTCCACTACAACAACCGTTGATTGCTTTGTGTCTTGCTCCTGGGCTGGAAGCTTCGGCGTCTTTCCTGTTTGCTTTGGTGGTGCCTGGGTACCCTTCTGCGTTGTCTCAGCTTCAGCCGTTGCTTGACGTGTAGTGGTAGTTGCAGGCGGTTTGGATGCTGCTTTGCTGGGTGGAACCACAGCAGGTGCGGCTTCGATAGAAGTCGTTGTGGTCTTCGAAGTCTTTGGCGGATCTGAAGTCGTCGTTGTTGTGGCACTGGTGCTCGGGACCTTGATCGGCTTCTTCTCATGGCTTGTACCAGTCTCTGTCAGGAACTGGACTGAGCTCAGAGCGACCGCTCCACAGACAGCCTGGGTCGTGTTGCAATATTGGATTGCTCCGTCGTTCAAGTTGCCCACTGGCGGCGTGGCTAACAGAGGACCTTCCTGACAATGATAGTTCCACAGAGTATAAAAGATGCCCGCCTTGTCTGTAGGGTTGGCTGTATCGGTGGTGATCGTCGCTATTGGCGCAGTGTAGTCCACGAGATCGACTGTCGCGCCCTTGGTATTCGTTGAACAGGTAGGCTGTCCAAAAGCATCGGTGGTGGGTACAGTGCCACCCCAAGTATACGCCACATCTTGCATTCTCAATTCTGTGGGGTATGCTCTGACCACTGATCAGATCTGAAGACTACGCAAGACAATACTCAACTCACAAATCAAAAGTACTGAACTCATTCTTCGCGGTCTCCATCGTGACTTGCGCAGTATGTGTGCCGGCAGCGTTCGTCGACGGAGGAGTCATGCCGCTAGGCAAATCGTTGAATATCGTCGTAGTTCGTACCGAGCCGTCCTCGTCATTCGTAACATAGAGCACCGTAGCATGAACCATCGAACTCGTTATCGAGACTGGCCACCAAACCCAGTGGCCATTGGCGACCATCGCCTCACAATCTGGTGTACAGCCATTGACCGGTGCACGTGATTGTCCATTGACTCCTGAAAGCAAGACCGCGAAGCTCAGCGCAAAAGAAGCAAGCGACATAACGAGTGACGTGCGCTGGATCCGATGCGCTTCAGCAACTGCATGGAAGCGACCGTTCAGTTCTCAGCCTTGCGAATGGGAAAAGTCAGAAGTCGATGCCATATTGTGAAGATTCTCGGCAGATATACGTGGTTCCCGCTTTCCTGGCCTCCCGAGCCACAGGCTGGTGGGGGCTAAAAACTGTAACAAGCCTGCTTGCCGATCTGCAGCCACGAGCCGGAAAAGTGGGCAATCGAGCATTTTCGAAGGACTTGATTGGCTCTACGTACCGCTGATTAAGGATAAAATTGGACTAATGCTGCATCTAGCCGTAGCCGTCAGACCATTTTTTTCTCAGGAACATTTCGTCCATCATACTCTAAATTCTGTCCTCCATTTGCACTTGACTTCCATCGCTTGAAGACTCAGCCCGATGACTGCTGTAATCATTGCACCTGCTCAGGGGAAGATCGTATTGTCCAACGGGCCTTGAGATTCACTTGCTTGAAAGTTTTGGCGCAACGTCTCTGTAGATGACGAGGCTAAGACAATGCGGCTCTGCTCCAGTCGTGTGACGTTGTACAGAGAGCCGACAGGAGGGCCCGTTGGCTTATAGCAGGACGTCTTCATCGAACGTACACATCTAATCGCATTATAGGTTCCGGATCTCCTTCAGGCCCATGATCCGGTCTTCAGTGGTTCTATAACCTCAAGCAGGAGTCGCTGGGTCATATGTTCCTCGTTAGGCCGCTGCGTGTCTCGCGATGCCTCAGCTATGATGACTTGCAGTCTTGCGAGGCTGTTGATTCCGCCCATCGGGAATCCCATCGCAACATCAAGCGCGCAGATGGCGTGTATGAGGTCAGATCGGTCTTTATCGTAGAGTCCGATACGAAGCATACGAACAATAGCGTCGGCGTAGACTTCGGCAACCGTCTTATCGTAATCTGGATGGAGCCTTTCGATAGTGTATACAAGGCTCTGCAAGGCATAGACCTTGTCTCTTGGATCTGAGCATTCGTTGCGCGCCCAGGACAAGAATGCCTGCTCCATGCGAATATGTGATCTTCTTCCATCTTGAAAACTCATCGCTGATTCAAGCAGTGAACCTAGTGCAGCAGATTCTATATGATCAACAGCATCGATAGGAAAAGCAGCTAGTCTTTGCTCCTGCTGCAGGATAACACGGGCTCGCCTCGCCAACAGTACCTCCTGCACGATCCATAATCTTCTCCAGTAATGATGTTTTCCAATGCGCACGTCAAGATCGCATGCACAACCTATATGACGGGAGCGGCATGAGCATCTGTGGCACTCCGACCATGTGTGAAAGTCGTGTTCTAAGTGCAACCATATAAGCACGATCTGGGCATCTGCGAAGATGTCTTCCATGTGTCGCACCGTGTGATTACGCTCGCTGGTAGAATGCTGGTTGATACAGATCTGGTCCACCCATAGGTAATCGCCGTCGCTGCATCGGCTCTCGTATTGAACGAGAAAGTCGAAGAGATGCTTCCGAACCTTGAAAGTCGCATGGTTCAAAGTGATCTCAGAGTCCTCGTCGGCCATGCCCCACATGTAGGACAGAGCTCGATATGGCGGAGAAAGTCCAAGCTCAAAATGCTCGATGATGCCAGCAACGCCGTGCTCAGTTTGTTGCAATCTCAAGAGACGTATCTCGCGTTTCGTGGTATCCAGCGGCTTGTGCTTGAAGATGCCTTCAGTGGGTGCCGCCCAGATCGGCGCAGGACCCGAAGTGTTCAGGACCAGGTCTAGGTCTTCTTCCTTCATTTTTAGTCCGTCTTGAAGAGGAAGCGTTGTCTACTGAATCAAAAGCTATACCTGGGTCGTGCAAGGTCTGCGCTAATCGAGTCAACGTAGGCAATAAAGACGCACTGTCGACGTTCAGATGGAACCGCCGCTCGGCTCTTCAAGCCATGACTGTCGAGATGCGATAGCGCAGATACGCGTTCAGATGGTCGGCTTTGAAGTAAATCAAAAAAGAAATGTGGGATGGGAGAGATAGTGAGAAGTAAGCTGAACTCAAGGCAAGAAGCAGTCGCGAGCGCACAGCCTCAGCCTTGGCGCCAGAGCTTCGTCCTCTGCCTGAAAGGAAGGCGCAATGCATACAACACTAGGAAGGCGCAATCGGCACTGGCAAATTGATAGACCACTCTCCATTCCGACTAAGAATACGCTACTACTATGCAATAAGGAATTCCCGCGCCACCAACAGTGACGATCAGGCTCCATCTCATCATTTCATTATACATTTCAGAGCATTAACAAGCGCATACACAAAACGCTGCAGGTCTATGCAGCACCTCTAGGTGTGAAGATAGGTAGCCCAGCGCCCCAACAATGCAGACCTCGACACCTAGTCGCTCTTGTCCGTCTTCATGCTCATAGTCGACGACCCGAAGCCCGGCGTCGCATCATAAGCAAGGCCCTCAATCTCCGACGGCGACGGGCTAGGCGTCATGCTCCTCTCCCACTCCTTCATTAGATGACTCGCGGTGCGCTTCAAGCTACTCGGCGTCAGCTTCTCCAAGTCCGGCCAGGGGATGCTGTTCCGTTTGCCCGCCGAAGAAGTCGAGGTACGCGGCGTCTGTCTCGAATGCTCGTCCGTCAACGGCGTGCCAACCCCATCACTCGCGCTATCGACCTGCTCCTCGGAGCTCGAATCGCTCTCATCCGGCACCTCGATCAACCTCTCCTTCTTACTCCGACTCGCAGGCATCGGCGTGCCCTGCTGTTCCTCTGTCGTCTTGCCAGGCGTGTCCCACGTATCCCAGGGCTCAGATTCGCCAGATGGAGTTAGCTCGCTCGAGACGGCGGCGTTGCTCTTCCTCAACGAAGGTTGCTTGACATTGCCAACTTTTAGCGAGTGCGCTTTCTTGTGTTGGGACGTTTGCTTGGACGCTGGCACGGGGGTATCTACGCCGTGCTCGCGCCAGAAGGACCCACCGATGTCTATGAGCGTGTCGTGCCGCGTGTCTCTTTTCCCATCTGCATTGGCACTTGTGGCATTGGCCGCGCGAGCGGCTGCAGCTGCCTTGGCGTTGCGTGTCGTGGCCGCGCCGGTTGTGTTTGAACGTCGGAGCGATTTGGGCTTGGCGGTCGCAGTGGGTGTGTTGCTTGCTTCGGGCGTCATGGTCGCTTCTTCGCCGATAGTGGCCTGCCGTATATCTTCGAAGAAAGTCCAGAGCCCGTCTTTGATATCGCTAGCCATTTGCTTGCCAGTGCGGAGTATCATGTCTTTCGGCTGGCCTTCGAGCTGTGACAAAGTGTCCGCATGTGCATTTACAATCGCTCTTGTTTCGTGCGTCGGCGATCTGTATGGATTGTCCTCGGATCTTCGCAGATCTATGGGTTGCGGGAATGGCTGTGAGAACTGAGTCTTCTCTGGCGATAGTAATGACAGCGTTCTCGTGTGCTTTGATCCACTAAACACTTTCCTGTTGGACGTCTTGATGCCACTCAGCAAAGCTTTGCGCCTTTCCATCTCCTTCTGCAGCCATTGCGACGACCCATCAACATCATCCTCGCTTGTCTCGAGCGATGATAAATTGGCGCTCAGGGGCTGCAATGCTTGTACCCGTCTAACATCTGCACGTTTCTTGAGTGCCTCGTGCGATGCCCAATGCCTCTTGAGTCTGTCAAGCTCCACTTCTGCTTGTCGCAAGGCCTCCTTGAGCTCGAGGACTTTTCTTTCTTGTGAAGCGAGTTGGGTCAAGAAGTTTCCTTCTGCTGACGGCGACGGCTCGGCAGGGGAGACGACAGGACTGTTGGCCCACGAGGTAGGTCGCGATGAGCCAGCGGTGGGAGGAAGAACAGGAAAGCTCATAGAAAGACGATTGAGTCGGCGTGGACTGTCCATGACAGATTTACTTCGCATATGTGCGGACTTGGTAGGCGAGCCCGAGGTCTGCGGAGACTCGAAGGAGACGCGTTGTGACGGGCTTCCAGGCAAGTGTTCGGCTGGCGGTGGCCGTCTGGAACTGTTTGCACCATTGATCGCAAAGACAGTGTCCACGGCTATCGAGTTCGGGCGCTGCTTGCGGGTCCGCTGCTGGGGAGGACGACGTGTTTCTGAAGGACTGTCCATCGCTTCCATGTGCAGCGGGCTGAAAACACTAAACTCGTTCATCTGTCTGACCGGTGTTCGTGGCTCCTCTCGCTCATGTTTCAGGTGGTAAGGACTGTGAGGTGTATCGCAAAATAATGTTGTGAGGACGAGTTCTCTGACCAGAAGCGCGGCGTAGACGATGGTTGTGATGAGTGATTGGTCTAATTGCAGTAGGCGGCTGATTAGTGTCGAAGATACCGCCCGATAGGAGCGCCAGAACTCAGCCGCGTAAGAGAGCGGCTGGGAGATCATTGGCAAGAAGCGAAGTGTTCATGTCTCTATTCCGCGCGTCAAAAGAAGGAAGTGTGTCGTGAAAGCATTCGTCATAGCATCATCGTGAGGTTGGAATGGGAGTTGTAAGAGGGTTCGTTTGCAAAGCGCAATCGAGAATCTTTTGTGCGACTGTCCGTCTCCGGCTGTTGCTATGCCCACTTTCTTTATGACTCCACTCTGTGCGAGCTTTCGTGCAGATGCCCAACGACGCGTCTCGGCCGCGGTCCCATGTTGTCAAACTATCACCACCTTGCAGTAGTCGATGCATTGGTCAGGGGGAGTATCGTGAGATCTCGTTGTCACTGGGGTGATCTCAGCCTTCTGACGCAGTCGACCCGGAGACTCCCGCCATTGATGGACAGTATCTCTCCTCTCTTCCAAAGGAGGATGACTTGTTTCAGAAGACAAGCACAGCTTCGTATTATTCTTCATGAAGTCATTCAATATAGGTGCACGATCTTCTCGCTGCTGCTTGGTCCTTACTCCGCCTCGATTGCAACTGTTGCGGAACTGGAAGCACGACTTTGCTTCGGCAGCTGAACCGATGAGATATGCTTCCGCGCCTGCTCACTCAATCTTGAAGCTGCAGCACGATACCGACGATCTGACTCTGTTCCAGACACACTTTGGTACCTTGCGCTAGCTCGCGGGATCCAGTTCCGTGGATGCAAAGGTACATGCTGCAGGTACGATCTACCTCGACCCTGGCGAGACTCGCGAAGTTATCAGATCTGGTTAGCAGCAAACACAGCTAGACAACTGATCAGCCTTTGACGATTCGCAACTCCAGCATTTGATGGCCATAGTCGAACTTCTGTAGCAGCGGCAGTGTCACTACTTGATCTTGACAGCGTCATTAGCATCATTCACAAGACGACAGCTTCGTATGATATGTCTCATTTCCAGCCGTCAAGATGCTTGCTACAGATGTGACATATCTCAAAGTCTAAGACAGCCCCTAGCATGCACTCGGGGCTCAGCTGCACAGGGAAGCTCCTTGCCAATCTAAAGGCTTCCAGAAATACTGTTTGCGGGGCACGCGATGCTGCATGGTTCATGCAGGTACGACGAATGCGGGTAGCAAGGCACAAAGAGCCTCGAAGGACGTTGTTGTCACAGTCCCACCATAAACACACGCAACGTCCATAGCACGCACCTCGATATTATAACTCGAGCATTGTATACCTCCCATACCTGAGTCGAGAGCAGTGCAATTGACTCTGAATCGTCTCTGATAATCTGTGCCCAAAGCTCCCTCTGCCACGAACATGTTCTTCCCGCAATAACCGAGACCCTGTTTATTTGAGCTCTCGGTTGCCCGGCAACCACGACCCAAAGGCGCACGACTCGCGCACCACAGCTCGCGATACTACTGCTTCACAGCTGCAGACGCGAAACCCCCTTCTCACTTGGACTTTTTTCTCTGCGCTACCCTCTCCGCAGCTATTCCTACGCAGAGTCGCAGAGCAGTTGTTGTGCGGCTGCTGCCATTGCTAGTGCTTTGCATCTCCCATTGCCCTCTCTTGCTGTGAGGACGCACGTCTGGCTGCTGGCGGGGAGATACAACACACACGGCCGGCGCAATGGCGGAGAATTATGAGATGCTCGAGGAGCTGGGGAGTGAGTCTTGCACTACGGGATGACTGGTGGGATTGGAAGCTAATGAAGTATGATCAGGTGGCAGCTTTGGTGTTGTGTACAAGGCGCGAGACAAGAAGACCGGCGAGCTCGTTGCTGTCAAGCATATCGATCTGGAAGGCAGCGATGATGACATCAAAGACATTCAACAAGAGATCTCAGTTCTGAGCACCTGCAACAGTCCGTACGTTACGCAGTACAAGGACAGCTTTGTCAAGGGGATCAAGCTATGGATTGTGATGGAGTACTTGGGAGGTGGATCATGCTTGGATCTGGTATGTGGATGATCATCCTTTGAGCTAGCGGCGACAGCAACTAACATATAAGCAGCTCAAATCAGGCAATTTCCACGAAGCACAAGTCGCAATTGTGTGTCGCGAACTCCTCTATGCCCTCGACTACCTCCATCAGACCGGCAAGATCCATCGAGACATCAAGGCAGCCAACATCCTTCTCTCCACCTCAGGCAAAGTCAAGATCGCAGACTTCGGCGTCGCAGCACAACTCTCCAATATACGATCGCAGCGCATGACATTTGTCGGTACACCTTTCTGGATGGCACCGGAGGTGATAGAAGAGTCTGGGTATGACTTCAAGGCAGACATATGGTCTCTCGGTATCACGGCAATGGAGCTAGCGCTGGGCGAACCACCGAATGCGAACATCCATCCGATGAAGGTTCTCTTCCACATTCCCAAGGCACCGCCACCGAGATTAGAGGGGCCCTTCAGCAAAGACTTCAAGGACTTTGTCGAGAAGTGCTTGCAGAAGGACTCGGACAAGCGATTGACAGCGCGAGAGCTACTGAGACATCGATTTATTCGCAACGCTGGCAAGGTTGAGCAACTACGCGATGTGATTAGACGGCACGAGCGGTGGTCAGCCAAGGGCGAGAAGTCGTCGCATCCGAAGTACTACGAAGAGACCTTGAAGGATCTGTCACCAAGAGAAGAGCAGAACGAATGGATTTTTGACACCGTTAAGCCAGCCACAATCGCACCACCAAAGAGGCGGAAGATGTCAAGAATACCGTCAGACGCCTCTGATCGAACGAATCCTTATGCGACGATTGAGGCTCGAGAGGGAGCATCAGCAATGTTGCAGCGGATGGACATTGATGACGGACCACTCGGTCCCGGATCCCCTGCGAATGCCTACGAGACCATGATGCGCAAGCCAAGCAAGACCAGGAAGAGTACAAGCAGGAAGTCATCTGTTGCGACGGCGTTGAGACATCCATCGGGACAGACACCCACCGCACGCAAGGTCAGTCGAGCAGATGGCACTCCGCAGAAGAAGCCGTTGGGTCTCGACATGTCCTTTGGCAACTCACCGTCATCAACGCGCCCATTCCGTAGAGTCTCGTCAGGTGGCTACGAAAAGAAGCGTCATGATCGCGACGCCTCGAACTCTTCGGTCGTGGAGCCTCGCGCCGGAAGTGGCCTTGATCGCGAAAAGTCTGCTTCGAATGCTTCGACCCTGGTTGGGTGCGATGAGAACTCGCCACCCGTGTCAATTTTCGAGGATGGCAAGTTCAAGGAGATACCTATTCCTGTCAAGCCTATACAGCTCACGAAGGAGTCCATGCTTGGGCGACGAGGCTATAGCAAAGTCATCGATAGCACGTTCCAGGAGTCGCATGCCCAGACGGGTGATCTTGAGAAGAGAGAGGCCCTGGCACGTCTGCACAACGCATGGAGCGTGCTTGATCGTGTCGACCCAGAAGGCGAGTTCCTGCTTCTCCGGTCACTAATCGACAACCTGAAGGAGGATCCGAAGCTCTCAGCCGCGCTCGGCCTGACTAGCTGCGCGCCACCCACCACTCCAATGACCTCGCCAACCAAGCAACCGCATCAAGTCTCGCCCTCGAAGCCTCTCCCACCACCACCAGGCTTCAGCATCTCGCCCACAAAGTCATCCATGGGTCCTCCACCTGCACCAGTCACACCGCGACACAAGCACCAGAGGCAATCGCAATCTGTTTCGCAGATCGACACCTCAGATCTCATGCGCACACCCAGCAGCGCGGCAGCAGCCAAGCAGAAACTCGTTCTCGCGCAGAATAATCCGCATCTTAAGAGCCATCGCCGCCGCCAAAGCGCAATGGTCGAGACCGATCTGCTCAAGATGCAGGCAGCGCACCAAGCGGCTGTGGATGAGAAGAGGCTGCCAGGCTATGTGCCGCAGGGCATGGAGCAGAGCTCGGGTCTAGCAGATGTTCTGTACAACCGATGGCTAGAGGGTCTCAAGGGCCGGTGGGGCATGGTGTAGTCA
This sequence comes from Scolecobasidium constrictum UM 578, assembly GCA_000611715.1. NCBI lineage: Eukaryota > Fungi > Ascomycota > Dothideomycetes > Venturiales > Sympoventuriaceae > Scolecobasidium > Scolecobasidium constrictum. The sequence goes on from AZYM01000133.1 coordinate 101,273, forward strand.
TCCGCTGCGAATAGGAGAAGAACAGGTTTGTATCATACGGACACCTCTCGTGTCCAGTCCCAAAAAAGCATTGAGCTTTTGTTTGCCTGTCTAAGAGCGCATCGCATCTGCATCAGAGCATCGGCATGTGCATAGTTCTCGGCGCTCGCTATTGTATCAAAGTCTTGGGGATTGAGTGCCATTGGGATGGCATGGCGTTTGGGATCGTTAAAGTGTCGTGAGCTTTTGCTCTTCCCTTCTTCGCGTGGAGAGACACGGCCTTGTATTTACTTGTATGATGATGTGCTCGCGTTGAGGCGAGGTGTAGTCGGCCTGTGGAGAGTGGAGTGGTGGTTGTAGTGCTGTCTATAGGATAATGAGAACAGATGAATATCGCGAGCATGTTCTTTTCGACCTAGTGTTTCAGAATTGTTCCAATGTCGCGCCACTTTTGAACTTGGATGCACATCGTTTTGAAAGATTAGATATTCCTGCCGAAATGGTGACACTCATATGCATCGATGAGGAAGGTGCGACCTGGGCCCAGGGGATGTTGCACGAGCAATGAGTAAGCCTCGCTCTTCCCTTGTACTTCATCTCTGCATCATCACCTCAGACTTCTCTATACTAATGTCGGATCCGGTCATCGAGATTACATTCACGCTTTGGGTTTTGAGACTTCCCTGTGTCGTCTGCCAGTATTTGAAGCTCTTCGCCACTGGAAAGGATGATCAGACTAGGTGATCCCACCTGCAGCCGGGAGGCCGGCATATCAGCTTCGCCGCAATGATGCAAATTGTGCGTATCGCAAGGAAGACTTCATTCGCGAAACTTTCAGATTATGGCTGATCCAAAAGGATTCCGCGAGATCCTCTGAAGTGTGTCGTCGCTGAAAGCCTCACTTGAGCATCGTGCTTCCCCGCACTGGCCGAGGTCTGATCTACTCACAGCTGACATCAGGGTGGATCTCTGGGACGAACAACATATTCTCGTAGTCCATCTTTCCATCGTACCTCTCAGGCCTCAATTGAGCAGTGTCCGATTGTCTCCATCATGGGCGGTCTTTCGAATGGCCTGCTCTTCCTCGGAGCTTTGCTCCCTTCTCTTTATTTGGGCTGGTACCCTTTTCTGAATAACTTTGCTGGCAGAATCTCGGACGCGAAGATGCACACTGATCATATCAATCATGGCCCATTGAACAATGACAAGTGTCAGACCTTCCCAGGTGAGATCATTGCTGTGCTTGGTGAAGGCAGAAGAGCTAATCGACTTGACTAGAGGGTAAAGCTTGCGAAGATGTACGGATCCATTACGATACTGGCATGGCATTTCTAGGTACAGATATTGTGCTTGATCGTAGATCATCATTGGCTCACGATTGGTCCCAGCTTGTGGCCACCCGGAGGAGATCCGAAGCGTGTTCTATCCTCCCATCATGCGGACGAATATTCTGTGGGGCAAGTCGTATCAGGAGTATTTTCTGAAGTACGACCTTGATGTGAGTACTCAATTCTCTGCTCCTCGTGCCATCGCTGAGACATCTAGAACAACAAAGTCATACCTCTGGACGTTGTTGGCTGGGACGGTGACCTCATCCTTCACGGCATCGAGCTGCGTGAGAAAGCCAAAGGATCCAAGACGGTAAGCTCTAACATACATGGCATGAACGACATTCCTCATGGCGGTTCTAGATCGAGCTCTGGGCAGTCAATCATGGTCGTAAAGGAGAGTCTATACTCGTCTTCGATCACGAGCTCGGCTCCAATACCCTGACATTTGTGAAGGAGTATGAACATGCACTGATCAAGACACCGAATGCTGTCTCTCCAACTGGACCAGAGTAAGTACAGTTTTCCCTTAGCAACGATGAATAAAGCTAACACACGAAAGCTCTTTCTTCATCACGAACGATCATTGGGCATACCCCATGAAGTGGGCCGGCATACCTCGATACTTCCAGGCCATCTTTGGCCCTTTTCACTGGGCTTCTGCAGTCGTCCACTGCTCTACGGTCAACGACAAGCTCGACTGCAAGCAGGTGTCGCCAAAGAATGGCCATCCCTCGGCCAATGGTATGGTGCTCACAGACAACGGCAAGACTCTGCTTGTGAACGATATCGTGGAAGCGACTACGACAATCTATGATGTCGATCAGACGAGCAAGCAATTGACTGTACGGAAGAAAGTGGTACGTATGGACCTGCCAGAAGATGGCAGCGCTAACAGTGATGTGCCAGAAGCTGGGCGCAGCTGCGGACAACATCTCAGAAATTCCTGGAGGTGACTTCGCCGTCTGTGGTACGTGTTGAATGCAACAGTGATTGGTGTGACTGAGCTGACATCGACCAGTCTTCCCAGATCCTGCGAAACTCGGTGAGCGACTCATCGGCGATGGTTTACTGAACAGCTCAATCACCGGCGCAGCTGCTGTACTGCGACTGAACAAGGCGAAGGACTACGAGCCAGAAGTCATCTACTGGGACGATGGATCACTTATCACGATCTTGACGGGCGCTGCTATCGATCCACAGAGGAAGAAGATGATCGCAGGTGGGGTGGTGGAACGGCATTTCATTGTCTGCGATCTGGAGGGCCTGAAGTTCTGACAGTCTGGATCATCGGGAATTTATGTTACAAATCTTGTGACCTTTCTTCAGGACTGCACGCCATTGAGAAGCTCCGAGCATGTTAACACCAAAGGGCAAGGTCCAAAGATCCTATCGCGCATGCTCTAAGCAGAAATCTTCTCGAAAAAGGCTGGTCCCCTTGGTTTTACAGACAACACTCATGGAGTCTGCGTACTATACTTCAGCAGCACAGCCTACCGCTGCCAATGGACCACAAAATCCAGCATTGGCTCAAGGATCAGCTGAGCCTGCTCCCAAGACATGCTTTTCGCGCGCAATCTGTATGCGGTCAAAAACAATCGTGTCAATCTCCTAATGCTGCATTAGTCCATGTATGGTCATCTCCATGAATTGTTCCTACGTGATAGGGTCTCCTGGGAACTTGAGCGTGATAATTCTACACGAATGAGTCAAGTCTTGTTTCATGACCTCGTCTTTGTCCACATCAGACCTGCTGAAAAGACCTCCGATCGATGTATCGAAGTAGAAATTGAGCCAAGCCTGTAAATGGGCTTTGGCCAGCTTCGCGTCGAGGGACTGATGCACCTCCATGACTGTCCTCCTCTTGATGTGCTCCAGGCCGTAGCGTCTCTGCATGTCGATCGACCAGCTCTCATAATGAAGAGGCCTTTGGCGTTGTAATGTTGGATCGGGAAGGCGCGTTTCAAGGACAGAAAGCTTGTCAAGCCACGAGTGCGGAGCTCCTGGCAGGTTTGCAGGAACGCTGGCGGCGCCCACTGACCAGTGTGGCAGATGACTTGGTCGCGATCGTTTCGGGGCAAGGTGGCGAAGAGCTCATCGAAGATCATCAACAGTAATTTCATCGGCAGTTTGAGTAGGTAGCAGTCTTGAGTGGTCAGCTCGCGTGTCTGGATTGGAAATCATGGCGACGCCCCGAGGTTCGACATGATGGCACGCAGAGTTGATCGTTTTTCGCTGCAAACGATGAAGAAGGCAAATTTTGCGTTGGTGAAGTCAGCCTACCTAGATGAAGATTTGGGGGTATGGTGCGTACGCGTTGGTGAGTACGCGACATTTAAAGTCGGAAGGTGCGAACTTCACCGCACAGTCACAACCCAGAACCTTTCGTAAACGTGATCAACGCTCATCTCGCTCGCATGCCTTCCGATTGGCCCTCTTCCATCTGCATGTCAAGCATTTATGTCAATCAGTCCTTTGCCCTGGAAGTGCAAGATCGACCCCGCTGTGAACTCAGTCGAAAAGCCGTGCCGCCTCCACCGCTGGAATGAGCGCCTGTTTTGCCGTTTCGCATGACATGTGCGCGTCTCGTAAGCGGTAAGCCAGCATGAATATCTTTGCAAGGCGACTAATGATGGAAGTCAATCTGAGTACCCATGCTAGGCAGCTAGGAAAGAAGTTTCGCTTACGATGGGGATCGGCTCATGTCTCCTTGGATGTCCCTTGAGTGCCTTATCAGCTTCTGCCCGTACACGTCCTGGTCCATGAATACCCCAATGAAGTCGTGAAGATAGAATTGCTTAAGCCAATCCCATAGATTTGACTGATTTTTGGCGGAAGTGACAATGTCAGCGATCACGGCTGGACCGATCCTTCGCTCGACTTCCAGATCGTAGAATTTGACGAGTTGCGCGTGCCAATGATCGGATTGCTGCATCAGGGCAATATTGTAGTCGTTGATATTGAACGTAATGTTCATGGTCAAGAAGACTCGCAGCCCCTCGGCACGGATTTGATGGCATGTCTGAAGGACTGGAGGCGGTAGCCAGGCACCAGCTTCACCTACCACGGTGCCGTCGACCCTTCGAGGAAAGTCGTCGAATATGTAATCGAGTACCATCAGACGCAGCTCGACGGGCAAGCCGAGCAAATAGCATGGTTCAGACATGTTCGGCACCGTGTGGCACGATTGCCTAGGACGAGGAACTGTTGAAGGGAAAGATCTTGAGGGGCAAAGTCATTTAGAGGTGAGGACCAAGGAGGCGCTGAGTAGTATCAGGGTCCAAGGTCTTTAAAGTGCATCTCTAAATCACAGTACCTGGCCCTGTGCATTACACGAACTCTTTACCTGCTAGTGATCAGAGCACGCAATAGATGGTCAAAAAACATGGCCAGGACTCACCTAATAAAATTCTGGTCTATCGCATAGATGCAGGATGGCATCAATACTGGGTCGTATGATGAATTTGGCCATAGTCCATTGTATTTTCTGTTCCCGCATCCGATACAAGGAGAGGAATATTTGTGACGTGCAACTACTTGCTATCAGAACATTTCGGCAAGAACTCAAGACTATCACGTACTAGTCGTTGTCAAGGAACTCTTCAGACTCGTCATGAATGAGTACATGCCGTCGGAATTTCGTCTTGTCGACATTCCGCTTGAGGAACAGTCCAGGAGCATCGTGCAAATAAAATGCCTCCAGCCACTGCCACAGATTATCCTCAACGTGCTGTGGATGTGAACCATCGCCCACGACAGCATAGTCCGCAAGCCTGATGTATCGAATCATGTGCCGGTCAACTGGTATCTTATAGTACGGCAACACCAATTCCCGCCAGTTGTGGATCGAAATCAGGAGCTTAACATCGTAGTCAACTATGTCAACTCGGAATTTAAGCTTCAACCGCGTGAACAGCTCGAGACCTTCTGAGCGTAGCGTATGGCATGTCTGCAGTAGTGGTGGTGGAACCCAACCGCCACGATCTGCCTGGATCCAGCCTGGTTTATCATCAGACCAAGGGTCATTCACCCGAGGGAGCTCATCGAGAGCAAATTCGATGATCTTCAATCGAAGCTCCGTCGGTACCTGGAGCAGTCTCGACTCTGTACCAGGTCTTGATGGACTTTGGCATCCTGTTGCCATCTTGGATGTTGGGGAAAGGAACTTGGGGTGCTCGAAGCTGAACGAGGCAGTGAGACGCGGGAGAGGTATCACGTGATCCTTCGGCCCTTTGTCTCTACTCTATTGTACACGATGCTAAGGCATCTTTCAAGAGCGTGTCTTGCGCATTGATGTGAGCTGAAGTGTTAACTTCAGGCCCAAAAGTGGAAAATACGTTCTGTCATGTCCAGTCCTGCCTATTTTGATGGTACCGCAGTGACTCACTAAGCCCAGCTTCTTCATGCCACATCATGATGCAGCGACTAATCCTGCGAATACAGAGCATGCTTTCTCTGTGATATACGTGCACTCAATACTCATCGTAGAGCATAGTAGCTTCGATCATAGGCTCCATAATGTGCTTTGCATCCTTCGAAGATACACCTCTCCTACGAAGCCGCTTGCACAACCCTCCGAGTAATGTAGCTAGCAGAGTGTGCAAACATCGCGACTAACGAATTCGACCTTGAGAGCATGGAATCACTCAAAAAACAATTGTGCAAGATCGACGACCGGAACCAAGAGAGTCTTCGCCAGCTCCCAATCCAGCCCAGCTTCTCTCATACGCCACGCAGTGGCGAATAATTTCTGCAGTCGACTGTACGAGCATTAATGATATCTGGTACTATTACTTAAGGGTCGGAACATACTGCAGATGTATATCCATATGGTCGTCCTGCTCCAATACCGCGTGCCTCTTCATTTTCTCCGGCACAAAGTCCTTCTGCAAGAACGTAAAGTGGAGGTCCTTTTGGTAAAACTCCTCCAGCCAGATCCAAAGACAATCTCTTGCGCGGTCCAGATCGTTCGGCAAATGTACGCTATGAAGCACCATCTGGCAATCCACAGATATGCCGTAGTACGGATAGACGTCGTGCTGCCACGCGTCGAATCGTATCAAATCTGTGGGATCGTAATCATCGATCTCGAAGTTGAAGTCTGTATCTTCTGTGATGATCTTGAGGCCATCCCGACGAAATGCGTGACATGTTCGCAGCAGGGGCGGGGGAAGAAACCCACCGTGGGCTCCGTCTAGCAAAGTACCTGTACATCCAGCATTGGTCAGGACCTCCTCGAGGATCTGGAGTCGGAGCTCTGCAGGCAGATTGAGTAGCCGCGAGACTAATGCTGGATTGGATGCTGCGTCCACCATTTCGATGGCATTTGTAGCCTGGAGTTGTCGAATAATCCAGAGTTGCCAGCGCACTAAAATTCGAAGCTAGTGGAAGTCAGATTGACTACGCACGTGACATTTATTTGACACTGGTCTCCATCCCTATATGCTGCCATACACCTTGGGATAGCAAGGCCGAGACTTATTCAACGCGGTATGGAGTATGATATGGAACCCTGACACCGGAATTGGCCGAAGCTCACATACCTCACCTCCGCCTTGTAGCGCCTCGCCTTCTCGGAAAAGCCAACTCATCCTCATTCTCACTCTCGCTCTCCAATTGCTTCCTTGGCGCTCTCGTAGTCTTCTTGGGCGGTGGCGCCTTCTCAGCCGGCGACTGATCCGCAGCCCTTTTCTTCGGCCTCGAGGCCTGCGTAGACGTCTGTGTCCTCGCGCTCTCCTCAATAATCTGCACATCCCCATCCTCTCCTCGCTCAGGCTGACTCGGTTTGTCCACCCTTGGTCTCCGTATGAACTGCGTATTATCCTCATCCTCGTCGTCAACGGCGACAGGCTCATCCCGCACAGTCTGAGTCTGCGTCTGAATCTGGCTCTGGGACTGGCCCCTCTCCTTTGGCCTACTCCCACCCTCAAGCCAATACTCCTCCCCAATCCCAAAATCCTTGCGTTTGGCTTCCTCAATCGGCACAAAATTGCGCTGCCTCGTCCTCGCCGGCCTCGCCTCCCCCTTCCGCCGAAAACGCTTGAAGTTTTGGCGGTCGTTCCAGCGCTCATCCCACCGCTCACTGGATTTATGGCTCGTCCTCGACACGTCTGCAGAGTGACTCCGTGAGAGCACCATCTCGCCGACCTCGACCAGGTTCGCGGGCCCATGGATCTCCATCCCGTCCATCGCTTCCTTGAGAGCTTCTGCATCCTCACGTGCGCGAGTTTCCTCTTCTTCACGTCGCTTCTGGACTTCGGCTAGGACATCGACTTCCTTCTTTGCTTTGCGCACGGGCTTGTTCTTTTTCTCTGACTCTGGCGTCTTCGCTCGAGTATGCTGTGTTGCATTTAGCTTTCGCCGCTTCATGGCTGCTTGGGCGGGCAAGATCTCGTCGAGGTAGTCTTCCCTACTGGGTTCGGGGGTCTGTCGCTTCCGTGGGTTGACAGCGGCTTGTCGCGTGCTCCGTGCGGGCAGGCTCGCAGGCAAATCAGTGGCTTCGTCCATTGATACGTCATGCTGGAGTTGCGGCATTGATCGCGTTGCAGCTGCTGGCGCTGCAGCGGATGTGGGGTCCGCTTCATCACTGTCGCTATCGTCGAAGGCATCAAATCCCTTGAAGCGGCTCTCGGTTTTCAGCCTTCTCGACGCTTGTGAGGGTGGCTCAGACTTCGGCGGGGCTGTCCTTGGTGCTTCCTTACGCGGCGCAGGAGTTGGTCGCACGGAGTTGGATGCAGATGGGCGTGCGGTTGCTTCGAGATCGAGCTCTTCGGCAAGTCTTTTGCGCAAGTCGGAAGTGTCAACCGTCAAGATGACATCTAGGAATGCTTTCTGCTCGATCGATCGCTGGTTGAGTTGGAGATCCATTTCTTTAATGAAATGTGTGTCCCACTCCTCGCCCTTGGCTGTAAACCTGACGACTACCACACCTCTGCTTTGCGTCGAATCGCTGAGCTCACCGGCACCTTTTTCTCCAGCAACATTGCGAACGAATGTAACAAAATCTTCGACTTTCGTCTTGCCTTCCTGGAAGCTTTCGTAGAGAATAGCTTTGCCGCTTCCCGCATTGACCACAGGTCCGAGCTGATCAAATTGCGTCTTGGTGCAGAACACAAAGACAAATCCGTAGAATATGTCTGCACGTTCGGCCTTGGGCGCAAGATAGCTGGCGTCGCGCTTGACCGGCTCATTCGCGACAGGCGGCACAAATGGCATAGGATCCGGCCACGACGCTTCGAAGTCTTTCTCGAGCGGTGCCTTGGGCTCACTTTCCCCATCTGCTGCCGGCTCTTCTGTCGCTGCTTTGACTACCTCCGGTAGGTAGTCCTTTGTGACGATGTACTGTCCGTGTATGAGACCTTGCAGTACAGCAGGCAGGTTGCGCTTCTCTGCTACGACATGCGTCGTCTGGCCTGAGACATAGTCCTTCGTGAACTTGATGTCGATGTGCTCAAGCTGCTTGCGGTAGTTGGAGAGTGGATCGGCGCTGCTCTTCTCCGTGCGTGTCAAGTTGACGATTGTGAAGACGACGGGCTGCCATCGCAGTATCAAAGCGTGTTCGTATTTCGCGACCTTTAGTACATGTTTTTCCTTGTTGAGCACTTTTGTCGTTTGTGAGATTCGCTCGCCGTCGATGGTCGTGCCGAGTTTCGAGAAGTCTTCGATGATTACTTCGCTGCGCGTGTGCAATTGCGACTGTGTTTTAAGTCAGCAATGAAGTCCAACTTGTGATACTATAGACCATGTACTCCAGTGCCAGCTCTCACAGCAGAGACTGAGAGCTTCAGATGCTTCTTCGAGACGGACTTTGCATCGAGAACATAAGACTCGGCTGTGATCTATTAGGTCTCTAGCTCTCGCATACATCGGACGTCGCTCACTGTTACGCAGAGTTTCCTGCTTATTGCGCCCAAAGAGATGCGAGGTGCCGGGTCGCAGCCATAACTTCTTGTCTGTCGCGCGTCAGCCTGCTCTCTGGTGCATGTCTGAGGTTCACCCTGAACTCACCATGAAAGAGCGGTCCCTCGCATTCGAGGATCCACATCGCGCATGAGAATCGAGGAAGTCGTCTTCATCACAGGTAGAAATCGCGCTGCGAGAATGATGTCAAAATGAAGCGGGGAGAAAATGTGCTTTCCAGTTTAGGCAAAGGGCTAGTCGGAGCGGCACGAAGGTCGACGCGAAGTCAGGTGACTCTCCCGCCGCTTCATCGGCTCATCCAAATTCGCGGCACCGCGCCTATTCCAGTCGTGCACTTTACTCCATGGGAACAAAGATGCGATTAATGCATGCAAGTACGGGAACCAAAATGGACCCTGCCGGAGTGAGTCCAGCTTCAGAGCTTCATGTGAAGATGCATTGCTCAAAGCCATCTACCTCCTAGCACCGGCATCCGGGGTAAAGAGGATACACAGCACCAGTGACTCTCCTCTCCCCAGATGAGTTCCCCAGAAAAGGCTGCACGACGCTCGATGCCACCTGGGCGGGCTGAATCGCAGGCTCTGATTCGGGATCAGATCAGGTTAGGGTTTCCAAGCTCTCCCCAGACCTCGCCTGTAAACGAAGCAAATCATCGTCGCGTTTAACGAGGCAGCTCGTCCGAATGCGAGCCTCGGCTGCCCTGTAACTGGGCCTCTCGGAGCGTCGCAGCAGCTTATGCCCAGCAAACCGCGTGGGCCTGATTGCATATTCGCCGTACATATTGCTCCGGCTACTCTGCTGGATGCTAGTCCAGGGTTTCTTGGGCCATTGCTTACGCATAATTGATCGAAATCGTCTTGCTTTGCCGTTGTCTGCGTTCTTGCTTGTTCAAACCCTCACGCTCTCTTATCTAGATCCAGCGCGCCGTATAGCATCGCGACAACGCAGGAAGCAAAGATGTCTCGTAAGTACATGATTTTCGACTTTACCCGCACTATGTCATACATCGCCGGGTCTACTCGAGGCTAACAGTTCTGCGCAACAGTCGCCAAAATCCCCAAGGCGATCGCAACGCCCGCCATCCTCGCGACCCTCGCCTACCTCGACGCCAAATTCCACATCCGTTCCGACTTCGACCTGATCTCCAAATTCATTGCCACTTCTTTCTACGGTCGCAAGCAGGAATCCAACGATCGCCTAAGCACTTTCTATGTGCTTGAAGATCTAGCCTTGGACAAGACCAGCGCCACACGCACCTTCCTCAAGTTCAAGGGCAAGAGCTACACGTACCGCCAGGCATACGAGATAGTCCTGAAGTACGGCACGTACTTCAAGCAGAAATATGGCATCGAGAAGAATGAAGTTGTGGCCATGGACTTTGTCAACTCGGACCTCTTCATCTTCGTGTGGTTTGGGCTGTGGAGCATTGGTGCAAAGCCAGCGTTTATCAACTACAATTTGACGAACAAGCCATTGGTGCACACGATCAAGACGAGCTCGGCAAGATACTGCTTTGCTATGAAGCAGTTCGAGCAGGAGAAGTATGTTGGAGAGGTTTTTGAGGAGATTAGCGCTCCAAACTTCCGTGAGGCGGGTGGTCCGGTCAAGGTTGTCTTCTGGACCGATGCCGTGCAGGCTGAGATCGCTGCGACTACGCCAATTCGTGCTCCAGACTCCGAGCGTGGCGGACAGGAGCTGAAGGGCATGGCTGCGCTCATCTATACCTCTGGCACGACAGGTGAGCTTGGAATATGAAGGTCCTTGTTTATCAAACTAATGCAGTTCAGGTCTGCCTAAGCCAGCCATTGTCAGCTGGGCGAAAGCTACAATTGCCGGCAAGTTCGTGGCTTCATGGATGCCAATCAAGCCCGAGGATACCTTCTACACAGTGAGTTCCCCGGGGCCCCCAATATTGTGACGAAAGTCCTAACAAGCACAGTGTATGCCTCTGTATCACTCATCAGGAGCCCTTCTGGGATGTATCTCGGCTCTACGAGGTGGTGCTGCTTTCTCACTAGGCGAGCGCTTCCACCGCAAGGGCTTCTGGGAAGATGTCCGCGCCACTGATGCGACTATCATCCAATACGTCGGTGAAACGCTGCGGTACCTGCTCTCCTCTCCACCATCACCTCTCGACAAGCAGCACAAGGTCAAGGTCGCTTTCGGCAACGGTCTGCGGCCAGATGTCTGGCCCGTCTTCCAAGAGCGATTTGGCGTCGAGACCATCATCGAGTTCTACGCCGCCACAGAAGGCCCAGCCGCACTGTGGAACAAGTCCCGCAACAAGTACACCGAAGGCGCAGTTGGCCTCTCCGGCATCCTCAACTCGCTTATGGGCGCCCCCGCCAAGGTTATCAAGCTCGACTTCGAAACCAACACACCAATCCGCGATCCCAAAACAGGCCTATGCATCCCTCTCCCACCCAACACGCCCGGCGAGCTCGTCTACAAACTCGACGAAAAGGAAATCGACGCCACCTTCCAGGGCTACTACGGCAACAACAAGGCGACCTCCTCCAAGATCCACCGCGACGTCATCAAGAAGGGCGACGCCTACTTCAGCACGGGCGACGTGATGCGCAAGGACGAGGAGGGCCGCTGGTACTTCTGCGACCGCATCGGGGACACCTTCCGCTGGAAGAGCGAGAACGTGTCCACCGCCGAGGTCGCCGAGGTCATGGGCCGCATCGGCCTCATCAACGAGGCTAATGTGTACGGTGTGCAGATCCCCGGGCACGACGGACGCGCGGGCTGCGCTGCGCTCGTCATGCAGGACGAGCAGAAACCGCTTACCGAGGGTGAGTTGTCGAGGATTGGAGCGGAGGCGACGAAGAATCTGCCGAGGTATGCGGTGCCTATCTTCCTGAGGGTGCACCGGGGTGCGGCGGCCGAGGCGAACCGTACGGGCACGATGAAGCAGCAGAAGACGGTGCTGAGGAATGAGGGTGTGGATCCGGCGCTTGTGCTTAAAGCGGGCGATGAGCTCTTCTGGCTGCCTCCGAACACGAAGGTCTACAAGCCGTTTGGCGACGCAGATTACAAGGCTTTGGGCGCGGGTGCTGTAAAACTATAGTGTCGTGGAACGAAAGATATCCCGTATGTTTTAGGCTCGTGCTGAGGAGCAGTGTAAGTTTATGGCGTCATGGCCCCTCGAAGCTTTTATGAATAGTGAAAACAGATGTCTCATCTTGTGTATACAGTACGTCTTTGCAGCCTGCAATGAGGAGTGGTTCTCGTGGCAGCCTACGGCTTGTACTACCATGGAGCGAAAACTCTACACACATTACCCACTACAAAAGAGGGCGACCCGCACACCATATACCGCAAGATGCATGAGACTTTAGGAGACACCGAAGACGAGCTGCAGCAAGGAAATCATATGGGGGTTCGAATGTTGCATTTGAAGACGCTGGGGCGTCAAGCTGATCACCGTCAGACGGCCGTGCACTTCACAAAGCGGACATGGAGCTGCTCGACCTGCCGAACGAGCTCCTCATTCGCATCATCAAGCTGATCCCACGATTGCACCCACGGCCAACGATAGGGAGTCTACTTTGCGAGGAAGCATTGGAGCAGCACTCTGCTCTACCTCGCATCATGCGCGTCAACCGCCGGCTTCGAGAGATAACCGTAAAATTGTGGACAAAAAGTCGTTGCGTAACCCTACCCATCGATGACTTCGGCTTTGGTAACCTCAAGCGATTCTGCGAATGGAGGGACGAGATTCATCGTTACTATCCGGGCACGAATCTCGTCCGCGTAGAAGTGGCAATCATCAAGAATGTGGGGCACGATCAAGACCGGGACGAGTTCAATAAATTCCATTCCCCCGATTACCTGCCAAAGCCGGATTGTCTACGTTGGCTGGAGGAATTCTACGTGAATGATGTTGCGGGCCTATTCCTGTGGGACGATCTCAAAAGGAGTGGCTATCCTTATGAGATGATGTTCTGACATGCGTGCATCAAAGACATTAATCAATTGGGATGGGTAAGGCGGCAGCATCAGTACGTCTCATGGTCATGACCTACATTCTGGAGCACTTGATGGGCTGACGAAAACGACTAGACAAGTAGCGAAGGCTTTCCTGACAGCATTGCGTTTGAGAGAGCTTTACATACCGTGGGTCGACGCCAATAAGGTCCTGGAAGCAGCTATTGAAGGCATCTTTCACCACGATATCGACAGGAAGCCTCTCAGGCTCACGCCTCTTCGAATTGCGAACCCCGAGTAGTAAAGTGCTTTCGGACGGGAATCATAAGCATAGATACTTCTGGCGAACCAAACAGGGAGAATGAGGATCTTTGAGCGGTGTGTCATACACTTCTTGTCTCATCAGCTTGTGCAACCATGCGAGAACCTTGTGTTACCTTCACGCGTTGACATTGTCTTAAGCCAGAAGATCGCCTCGTTAGATTGCTGAGCATATTGGTCTCTTCTATGGTAATGGCTGATCTCAGGCCGCTTCTTTAGTCGAGCTGACGTTCACTGCAAGTCGAGCACGACTCTGCCTTGTAATTTGCCCTCGCTCATCTGTTGGAACACCTCGGTCAGATCTTCCATCTTCTTAAGCTCATGATGGCTCTTCACTATGCCTCTCCTAGCGAAGTCCAGAACCTCGATCGCGTCCTTGCGCGTGCCGACCGATGCATATGTGATGTTGATGCCCTTCAGAATGAACGCCGCAGGGTATGCCCCTTCCAGGACCTTCTGCTCGCCCTCCGGCATTCCGACACAGACCAGCGTCCCACCAACTTTCAGGACTGCCATCGCTTGGGCGTAGGCTTTGTTATTGCCAGTGACGCAAATGGCTGCTTTGGCGCCGCCACCCGTGATACGTTGGACTTCGGCCACGATACCTGCATCGTCGAACTTGGTGAAATCGATGAACTCTTCTGCGCCGCTTTCAAGGACAAGATCCTTCTTCGAGCCATGGTCAATGCCGATGATGCGATATGCGATGCCACGAGAGCCGAGCTGCACACCAAGATGTCCTAGACCACCACCAGCTCCGATGATCGCGACCCATTCTCCAGATTGAGCTCCTGTCTTGCGAAGTGCAGTATACACTGTAATACCAGCACACAACATTGGTGCCGCTTGGTCTGATGCAAGTCCGTCCGGAATAGGGCTAACATAATTGGCAGGCGACACCACGTATTGTTGAAACGTGCCTGGGTTAATGTAGCCACTTATTGTCTTGTCCGTGCATCGTGATTCATCGCCTTCGAGGCAGTACGAGCAAGACATGCAGATGCCACGCACGAACTTGATGCCGACACGCTGTCCGATCTTGACGGGCGATCTATCGTTTCCTGGACCGAGCTTGACGACTTCACCGACGCCTTCATGTCCACCCACAGCGTTTGGCTTGGTCTTCTCGAAGTAGGGCCACAAGTCGCACATGATGGCTTGGTCCGAGTGGCAGACTCCAGAATGGGTCAAACGGATCAGGACTTCGCCGATGCCTGGTTCTGGCGTTTCAAGCTCCATGACCTTTGTGCTGATGGTACCAGGCTTGTCGTACACAGCGGCCTTGTAGGTCTTTGGGATGCTGATCTCTCCATTGGTAGCCATGATGAATTCGGATCGGAAGTATCACTATTGGGATGGTTGACAAGTCAGTTGAGGCAGAAGCAATTATTGTAATTGTTCCAGTGCTTTTGTGCTCCTATAAGTACCGTTATTCTCCATATCCGAGGGCTATGCGAGCTTCAGACCTAAGATCTGTGATCATGATGAGGGGTAAGCAGAGAGAAGTATGCGGTAAATAAGCAGCATTTCTGCACGCTGGTATACAAGACAGCCAGTAGGCAGCAAAGAGACGATGGATTATTGTCTCAGCAAATCTGAACGCAGGTACTCTCAGTGCACAAAAGCTGATAGACTGCCGAGCAGAAGGCACTCGAGGTTGCATCTGTCAGATACTTAGGAGCTAGCCACCATAGGAGATGCAGCAAGCGCAGCGAATGCCGTTGCATGAGCGCTGGATGACTGCTTCTATGCCAATGGAGAATCAAGAGATGAAGTTGGGTTGGAACGGAGCGAAGATGCGGCCACGGCGTTTTGAACGCGTCCCAGAGCACGGACCAAGCAGACCGTGATGGACTGATGAGAGATTCAACCTCTCTGTTCCCTTAGTCACATAAATATTTCCAATCATGTTGCCGATACGAACATAGCAAAAAGATGGCTTGAATACGATCCACAGGCAACACGCGTCTGCCCAAACACATTCAGGATAGCACGACACATTAATGATTTTTGACATGGCCACATATCATGTCCGCATTCACGAAACGAATATGCGTGACGTACTGTGAAACCGCGTAGACATTTGCGCAGTCAAAGCAATTCCATTGTTATACATATTCGAAAGGCATCTAGATCTTTGACCTGTTCTTGCTTCGGGCCTCGAGCTCTGCCCTCTTCTTCGCAAATCTCAGTGCTGGTGCGTCTGCAACGAATCGCTCAGACAGGGCATCAAATGCATTGTATGCTGCCAACATCCTCGAGTCTCTCAGAGGCGCATTCTGCAGCCTCTTCGCCTCCATCATACTCTTGCCGTCGTTCACATCCAATTGCTCTTTCAGGTACTTCTCAACAGAATCGTGGAACCCAGCAGTTGGGAACACCTTGTTCACTAGGCCGTACGTCTCAAGCTCCTCGGCGGTAAGCTTCTTGCCGAACATGAAGAACTCGTTTGCGCGATGCACACCCATGTGCTGAGCGAAGGCGACGGCGGAGCCATTCTCTGGGACCAGACCGAGAGCAGAGAATGGGATCTGCAGATAGGTGTCCTTCGTTGCGAGGACAATATCGGCGTAGCCCTGGAACCATGCGCCACCAGCTCCGACACCTGGTCCATTGAGCGCGAGGACGAAGACCTTCTTGTGTTCCACCATCGATCGTACGATCTCAAGGCCTTCATAACATTAGTTGGGTAACACGATCGCCTGGATGGTTGAACATACCGGAATTGAACATGTTCATGAAACCAAGCTTCTTCTCGGCGATGTTGTCAAACTTCATGGTGGCGGCGCCAGCGACACCTCGCACATCTGCACCGGCTGAGAAGAAACGGCCTTCACCCGTCAAGACGGTGAAGACAGTGTCTGGGTGCTCATCGAGCTTTCTGATGGCATCAATCGTCTCGACGATGAGCTTACCACCGAACGAGTTCAATGACTTTGGTCGATTGAACTACATACATGTCAGAAATGTTGTCCCGCTGAAAGACTCCAATGCCTACTTTGATGATGCCAATCTGGCCCTTGACCTCCACAATGATGTCCTTGTAGTCGCTGAACTCGCCCATGGTTGGCTAGGCTATTTGGGGTATAGGCTACTTAAGAGCAAGAGAGGTACACGTGATGCCAACGCGACAACTACGTTCAAACGCAGCGAGGAAAATGCAGTATGGGAGATTGGAGGCGCTGCAGCGAGTTCGAGACAAATTCGAGCTTCAAACTATCAATTGAGGCGCAAAAAGATGGCGATTGCTTTGACATCTAGCCTGGGCTGCTACCTCGGCTCGGTAAGACCAAAGAGGAGCTCAGTAGAGCAGTACCTTGTAGGATGTGGATTACTCAACGGGTGCATCTCGCGTCTCTGGCTGAGGCCGCAGTACTCCTTCAATGATGGCGACTGTACAGTTCTGACAGGCTGCTTCATTCTTGCTAAAGGCATCAGATCTTAGTGAAGATTATGTCGAGGCTTGAGCCAAATGATGAAGTCATTGCCAAACGATTCGATATACCGAGTCATGCCGAAACGCCTGAGAATCATCCTAATGTCCTATGTGCAATCAATTGATGTCGATGAGAAGAAAAAGAATCGATGTTTTGGGCGTTCGAGATCAATGATGCAGCGACATTTGATGTGATGTGGAGGTAAAGAGTGCCAGGCGTTCATGAGCGCGACCCAGCGCGACCTCGAAGCCTGTTCTGTTACCGCAGCGACCACACAACAACATCACAAAACCTACGCAAAGTCTGTCTGACATCGGCACCTCACCCAAATATCTGATCATAAATGGAAATACGTCGAAAATGGATGCGAAACCGATTCCAGCATTCTATTGCTGCTATCTTCTGCGCTCTACGGTGAAGCGTGGCTTCAACTACATTGGATCAACACCAAACATGGTGCGGAGAATCGGACAGCACAACGGCGAGAAGAGACTTGGTGCGAGAAGAACAGATCGAAAGACTTTGAAGCCATGGGAGGTTACATGTATTGGTGAGCTCAATGAATCAAATTGTGGCAGTCGTCTCAGCATCACGTGACTAACCTTTGCAGTGCATGGCTTCCCATCGAAGATTGCAGCACTGCAGTTCGAGTAAGTTGTGCTCTTTTCCGAAGAAAGCTGGCGCTGATGTGAGTGTAGATGGGCATGGCAGCATACATACAAGTCGCGACACGCGAAAGACAACAACGAAGGCCTGCTTGACAATGTTGACTTCCGAATATCGCCAAAATCTGGAAAAGTCAGGAAAAGGAAGCCCACCACACAGGCAAGATCACTGACAGATCGCATCACCAATCTACACATCCTACTCAGGGCGAGAAGCTTTGAGCGATGGCCACTCTCAGTCCGATTCTTTGCCACAGATGTCCATCGAGTCTGGAATGCAGTGGACGAGAAGATGGACACAGATTTGCCTCATGACGTGCAAGTCGTTCTAGACCAACACGCAATGGACCACTATGCCTCGAACGGCCCCAAAGCTGGCGTGGCTGGCGAATCAAGCACGGCGATTCCACTTCCATTGAACGGCGTGGAAAACCTAGACTTCGGATATACGGCGATGAAAGACCACGTTGAGAAGAGCAAGTCGCTTTTATCTGCAGGCGGCAAGAAGTGCGCAGTCTGTGCGTCGTTCATTCGTATCGACGATGACCTGCTCCTTGTCTGCGAGCATAACGGCTGTACTGCCGTATCGCACCTACAATGCTTGTCGAAATATTTCACCTCAAGTACGAACCGTCAGTCATCCGTCTTGCTACCAAAAGCAGGCACGTGTCCGTCGTGCAAGAAGGCGAGCACCTGGCAAGCACTAGTCAAAGAGCTTTCCCTGCGTGCCAGAGGCGAGAAAGAGCTTGCAAAGATGTTCAAAAAACCACGGATGAAAAAGAATGGGACGGGATCGACGGCAGCTGCAGTTGCCGAGGACATCATGACGACTGAGGAACTGGAGGAAAGCGAGGACGAAGATTTCATCGATCTGGAAGAGTTCGAGGCGAAGGTGCTTGAAGAAGTGCCGAAAGAAGTCGAAGAGAGCTTCATGGATCTGGACGAGTTCGAGTCAAACCAGGCACGGGCAAAGAGGTGAAGGTTTGCGAGCACCTAGGCTCAAGTAACGCTGCAGCATAACAGTCCACAATCCTCCGACCCGGCAGAGCGGTCTAGAGCAGCTACATGATGTTGGAAGATCCTGCCGTTATCCGGAAGATTCATGCTCTACCTTTGTCGACCCTCTGGTCGAACTCTTCTCTACTGGTGCATATTCTCGTACGGCCATCCGGACACCACACAGGTCTGGAATGGCGATTTTGGGCCGAATTGTTCCTTAATGCCGAGCAGTTCTGTCACGTCCCAATTGCAGCTGATGTACCTGCCATTGAACGGTGCAGCTTCTTTGCTGACCGCCCAGACCGCAAAGTGTGCTGGAAGCTTCACTGTGCATCGAAAGTCAGCACGCGTCAGGCACCAGACCTTTGCAATCGATGTCTCACCATCATCCAAGGGCAGAAGGGTATATCCGCTCTTTTTGTTCATATCGGTTCCAACACTGCCTGGATGGAATGCCAGGACTTGAATCTCGGGATTCTCGGCGGCGATGTACTCGACCAACTTTGTTAGAGCGAGCTTGGAGACGTAGTATGAAGACAAGCTGGGCGCTTTCGGCACAGGAATGGTTATGGTCTCGGTCGAGCTGAAGGTCATACGAGCGCCAGGTCGTGCGTTTGGAGTGAAGTATTTGGCAATGAGGAAGGGCCCTTTGACGTTTGTCTGGATCGATCAGCACTCGCTCCTTGGGAGGGACTACATATCTGCGCATGATGGCTTGGTTCTAAGAACTTGCGATCGTCCTCTCAAAGTTCTCGGATATCCTTTGTGTCTCCAGACATTCCGTTGCGAGATGAACAATTTATGCTCTCGGAGGCGAAGCACCCGGTCCACGCGCGAAGCTCATACATCGAACTTGAGATCCACTCACCTCAAAGCCCTCCCACCAGTCGCTGGTTTGGGAGTCCTTGATGCTCGCAGGTGTCGCCAAAAACCCAGCATTCGACACAAAGACATCCCACACACCGATCCTCTCAGCAGCCCTCCTCACATCCTCCTCGCTACTCACACTGCATACATGAACCTCGACATTCGTACCAGGGAACGCGGTCTCGACAACATCCTTGGTCTCGTTTAGTCTGTCGGCTCGTCTACCGAGGATGTGTATCTTGGGTGCCCCTGCGGCTGCGAACGCGAGCGCAGTTTCCTGGCCTATACCTGTGCCTGCGCCCGTGATGATTACGGTCTGCCCTTTGATGGAGAGTTCGGGGCGAGAGGGGTCAATAGGGAGGTAGGAGGCGTTGCGCCATGTTTTTACGGGCATGGGGAAGAGACCTGCCATGCTGTTCACAGAATGGTGAACTTAGATATTGGTGGTTATGTATTCGATTCGTCAAGCAATGTGAATGAGATGCCGTGGAAATCCGGTATGATGGCAAGTACCGATGTATGGAGGCAACCCTGCAACAAGATTGAGTGTAAGAGAGAATGACGGGAAATATGGAGAACCTGGGGTACGTAGATCTTAAGGATGGGGAAGAGGCCAAGGCCTTCAATCGATGAGTTTACGGATTTGCAAATCCGAGCCTCGAGGTAGTGTTTTCGTGTTCATGTAGACGACCAGATCCATCGTCCTTAATTTACTCCGAAATGCGATTGCCCTGGCACCATATAAGCCTGGCATCAAGAGCCTCTTCTTCGTTGCTGGGTCTAACAACAGCACCGCCGGCTATCACGTGACCAAATACCTATAATTCAGCATAACAGGGCAAAGACCCCATCTTAGATGCAATTTCGCTCACTCGTCATGGTCATTTTCGAAAAGGTGATGAGAGATTAGTTGTTGACCATGTGAATGATGATCGCAGCGTGTTTGAGGAGGCCAGAACTCCCCCGTCCGCGGAGTCGGCGAAGAGGCTCTGCGGCCCTCAACCTCACATCATCAGATTCTCACCCGACCAGGATCAAATAAATCCAAATCTCGGTATTCGTGTCGCCGATGACTGAAGTTGATGGCAATGATGGAGGTTTGATGACCTGTAGCATTATTCCATGGATTTGAAACGGGCTGCTTGCAGTATGCACAGGTCATGTCCTGTAGCCTCGCGACTGTGAAGACGAGTTGGACGGATAGTGGCATGCGATGCGCTTTGCGCTCGCAATGTCAAGACAGAAGTGTGTCTTTTACATTATATCTTCGAAGTAGAATGTAATAATACAGTATATACTTCGAATTCCGATCACGATTTGCGGGCATCGTGATTTTGTGGGTGACTTTGGAACGGAACAAGACTATCTACGTCCTAGCGCCAACCTGGCATAACTCATCTTCCTCGATTCCTATACCCGCCATTCCCATACATCATCATCCTCCGCAACGACTACGACCGCGACGAAACGACGAGCGAACGCCATCATTCGATATTTCGAAATCAAAACTTGCCCGCGACGCTCGCTTCGTGCACACTGGCGCCGGCCATTGTAGGCTCGTCTGCCTCTTCGGCCTGGCCATGTCTCCACTTCCTCGATAGTTGCGATCATTCGACCGACCGACATTCGTTGAAGCGGCTCCCGCGCAGAAGTTGCCGGCACATTTGAAGAGTGGGAAGAGATAGTATTGGACTTTTGAACGGAGAAAACTGCCACGAATACATGGCAACGCCTGCTCCCGCGCCGCAGGCTGTCGGAGGAGCAGGAGGCATGTCCGCCATGACGGCCACGCTCAACATGCGACCGCACATGTCGAACAACGGCACCATGCCCACACCTCCGCCACAGCCGCAAACCGCGTCACGAAAATGGGCGTCGCCGATGCCAGGTCCTCCGATGCCTGGCGAGAAAATAGTCATTCCGCTCAGCGCGCGCCATGCTGAACCACTTGATTTGAACACGGTCGAGCGACGAGGGTTCCCGACACAAGTGCCCGACTTTGCGAAGCCGTCACGACCGCATGGCTTGCAGGAGGCGCCTACCTATCGCCCGACTGAGGAGGAGTTCAAGAACCCGATGGAGTATATCAAGAAGATTGCACCGCAGGCGAGGGACTTTGGCATTTGCAAGATCATTCCGCCCGACGGATGGAATCCGGACTTTGTTATTGACACCCAGGTATGTTGATACACTGTCCTTTTCCACCACATGCAATCACCTTTAACACATCACCTACATTTTCTTGCCATATGATCAAAATCTAACATATATCTGTAGCGATTTCACTTCCGGACTCGCAAGCAGAAGCTCAATTTGGCTGAAGGAGATACTCGCGCAAATCTCAACTATCTCGATCAGTTGTCCAAATTCCACATGGCACGGAATGGCACGAATCTGAACCGCTTTCCAAGTGTCGACAAGCGACCACTCGACTTGTACAAGCTGCGCAAGTTCGTCGAGGACAAGGGCGGCTTCGAAGCTGTTTGCAGACAGAAACGATGGGCCGAAATTGGTCGCGACCTGGGCTACAGTGGCAAAATCATGTCATCGCTATCGACATCCCTCAAGAACTCGTACCAGAAGTGGCTGCAACCATACGAGGACTGGCTAAGGTGGAATAAGGCTACCATTCTGTGGCAACAGGAGCAAGAGAATGGTGGACCATACACGCCATCGCCTGCCCAGACGCCAGCAAAAGCTCAACAGAAGACGCCACTAGTTGGACCGGTATCTCCAACTGTTCGCGCGTCAAGCGCACTCAATGCAGCACTACAAGCAGCAGCGCCGCAACCCACGTCTCAGCCAGCTGCCCCGTCCGCGCCTCTGGCTGCATCGCCACCTCCACCGCCTGCCACGAACGGCTTCACGGCAGTCAACGCGGGTGGGTTCACTGCTGTGAATGCTCGTCCTGCACAGCCGCCACCACAAAATCCGACCGCTTTGCCACCGCCCCTAGCTCCGCAGGCTCCACATCCTCCACCAGGTCAAATCAGTCCATTCAAGTCCGTGAACGGCACGAATGGCGTTCACAGACCAGAGACCGCACAGTCAACCCCAGGCCGCTCGGAGATGAGTCCCTTGACTTCCATGGAGAACACTCCTGACGTACCTCGGTGGGTTTCAGGTGTGAATGTGGGTCAGGTACAGCAGCCTGGTGCACCTCCTGTCGCGCCCGTACTCTATCAGGTGCCCAAAAACCAAGCTCTGATCGATGCGCTGAAGAGACACTTCCCGGCAGATGGTGACGAGGCGCAAGGTGATGGCGGTCGAGTTAAGCGTGTGAAGGTGGAGTCTGTGCCGGTAGTGGCTGGTTCTGGGATGGTACAGCCACGTCTTCCAGCTCCAAGGCTTCAGCTTCCACGCGATCGCTCACAAGAGAAGCCAGGTGATAACTGTGAAGAGTGCGGTCGCGGCGATGATGAGACGTCGATGCTCATATGCGATCACTGCGATAGCGGGTACCACAAACATTGCTTGCGTCCTCCGCTGAAGTCGATACCCGAGCAAGACTGGTATTGCCCTCGGTGTCTCTTTGGTCGTGGCGAGTATGGGTTCGAGGAGGGCTCTGTCTACTCGCTGAAGCAGTTCCAAGAGAAGGCTCGAGACTTCAAATACAAGCATTTCTTCCACAAGTCGGCAGTCGACCATACCGGAGAGCGACAACCACCGAGCGAAGAGGATGTTGAGCGGGAGTTCTGGCGGCTGACGGAAAGCTTGACCACGACCGTTGAGGTCGAGTACGGTGCGGACATTCACTCTACAACGCATGGAAGCGCATTCCCCACGCTCGAGCTACAGGCAACCGATCCTTACTCGGTAGACCCGTGGAATCTAAACGTCCTTCCTCTCGACAAGGAATCTTTGTTCAGACATATCAAGACAGACATCTCAGGCATGACTGTGCCGTGGCTGTACGTCGGCATGTGCTTCTCTACCTTCTGCTGGCACGCTGAAGATCACCACGCATATTCAATAAATTACCAGCATTTTGGTGACACCAAGACCTGGTACGGCATTCCTGGCGATGATGCTGAGAAATTCGAGGCTGCCATGCGAGAGAAGATCCCGGAGATGTTCGAGCAGCAACCAGATCTGCTTTTCCAACTTGTCACACTTCTGCAGCCAGAGAAGCTTCAAAAGGCTGGTGTGCGCGTCTTCGCGCTCGACCAGCGAGCTGGACAGTTTGTCGTCACTTTTCCGCAGGCATATCATGCCGGCTTTAATCATGGCTTCAATTTCAACGAGGCTGTGAATTTTGCGCCGGCAGACTGGGAGCCCTTTGGTGCGGACTCTATCATCCGTTTGCAAGATTATAGACGACAGCCTGTCTTCTGTCATGAGGAGTTGCTCATGTCTGCGGCGTCTCGCGACCATACCATCAAGACGGCGAAGTGGCTAGGCCCGGCTCTTCAGCGCATGCTCGATCGCGAGATGAAGATACGGCAAGATTTCACGCTCGAATACGCCAAGTCAAAGAGTCAGACTACTGAAACGAATGCAGACGACGACTCTGTCATTGGCAAAGAGTTGGACTTTCCATTCGAGAAGGATGAGAAGGACTACATTGATGATGACATTGTCTGCACATACTGCAAGGCTTATTGCTACCTATCCAGATATGTGTGCAAAAAGACGAATCGCATTGTGTGCCTGCTGCATGCTGGCAAGTTCGAGTGCTGCGATGGCACTTCTCCCGAAGATCGGACGAGCATGAAGGATGGCCAGCACTACGTTCAACTTCGCATGACCGACGAGGAGCTCACATCAGCAGTCCAAAAGGTGGTTGACGTATCGCGCACACCAGAGATCTGGACAGAGAAGCTGGACAAAGTGCTTGAGGACGGTCCACACGTACAGCTGAAGACACTGCGATCATTGGTGTCCGAAGGCGAGCGCATCAACCAGCACTGGGATCTGCCGCAGCTGCCGCAGCTTCGCAAATACGTCGAACGCTGCAACGAGTGGGTTGAGGAAGCTACGGCCTACATCACGCGCAAGCAGCAGGTGCGGCGGAAGACGGAGCGCGCTTGGCGCAAGAACTCGATGCGCAGTGCTGAAGTCGAGGAGCGCGAGCGTGAGCTACGCAGCGTGGACAAGATCAAGAAGTTGCTTGAGCAAGCAGAAGATTTGGCGTTTGAGTGTCCTGAGCTGGAGACACTGCAGGAGCGCGCGGAGAAGATTGATGATTTCCGGAAGCGGGCTGGCGAAGCGGTCAAGAAGGAGAATATCACCACCGCGGCGCTGGAGGAGCTGATCGAAGAGAGCAAGACGTTTGGGGTTGATATGCCTGAGATTGGGGTTCTTGAGACGCTGGCAAGACGCACGAAGTGGTACGAGACTGCCAATGCCGCGTATGAGCAATTCACCAAAGGCACGCCTCTGTCCCTGCAAGAGTGCGAAGATTTCATCAAGGAGGGACGCGAGGTTGGATTGACAGAGCGCGACGAGCACTTCCGCTACTTCACTGCGCAGCAGGAACAAGGCACGTTCTGGGAGCAGAAGGTCAAGGAACTCATGGCTGCGGAGCCGATCAACTACGCGCAGCTCGACACACTCGCTCGCCAGGCGACCATCGTGCCTGTCTCGAAGGAGACGCTTGCACAGATCGACGCGATCCTGGCCAAGCAGCGTGAGGCGCAGGACAAGATCAACAATCTCTACCAGCGCTGCAAAGACCCCGAGTTCCGCAAGCGACCGAAGTACCAGGAGGTGAAGGACGCGATGGACTCGCTCAACGAGCTCAACAACAAACCACCCGGTACCATGGACCTCGAGCGCGAGCAAAAGCGCCACGAGGACTGGATGCGTCGTGGCAAGAAGCTGTTCGGCAAGGCGAATGCGCCGTTGCATATCCTGCTGCAGCATATGAAGATCGTGGAGGAGCGCAACGAGCATTGCCTTGATGTTAATGATGAGCCACGGTTGCCGGTGGAGCCGTCGTCACGTGCGAATTCGCCTGTTGCGGAGGATGATAGTGGGATGACGGGGACGGGACGAGAGGTCTTTTGCATTTGCCGGAAGCCGGAAGCGGGCATGATGATTGAGTGTGAGATGTGCCATGAGTGGTGAGTTAGATCGATTATTGAAGGTGGCAGAGGGACGGCTAATGTGCATCAAGGTACCACGGCAAGTGCCTGAAGATCGCTCGCGGCAAAGTCAAGGAAGACGACAAATACACCTGTCCCATCTGCGACCATCGCGTCAAGATCCCGCGCGATGCCGCTCGTCCCAAGCTCGAGGAGCTGCAGGCATGGCAGGACGAGATCGAGACTCTGCCATTCCAGCCCGAGGAAGAAGAGACCCTCGAGAACATCATCGACAAGGCAGCCGAGTTCCGCAATAAGATGGCTAGCATCATCAACCCGATCATGTCCACGCCGGACGACCTACCCGTGCAGCGTTTCTACCTACGCAAGATCGAGGGCGCAGACGTCCTTCTCGCGGACGAGACGAACTTCCTCCGGCAAGAGCTGCATAAGTGGGCTCCCGTTGCGCCGACGCCGCCGCCGCTGGTTGAAGTCAGTCTGAGCACGAGGAAGCCGCGTCCGACCAAGCAGCAGAAGTTGATGGCGCAGCTGGGTATCACGGACCCGCAAGATCTGCCGCCGCAGTTCCGACCTAAGCAGCCGGGCACGAAGAAGAAGGATAAACCTGCTGACGAGCGAAAGGACAGTGAAGGTGCTATTGCGGGTGCGGGAGCGATGGGAGGAGCGGGATTGACAAGTCATACACCTCCTGGCTCACCGTCTGCCCGGGCGGCAGGTCTACCGTCTGGTTTCCAGGGCTTCGGAGCCTCCTCGATGTCTATGTCGATGGGCAACCCATCTGTCTCGGCACCAGGGGGTGCGAATAGACCCATGCACACGCACCCCACGTTCAGCTTCGACACCATGGCTTCGACGAATAACGCCACATCCAGCTACCCAGACCTGCACTCCCCTCTCTTCGCCACGGCGTCGTCAACTACGGGCGCACAAGCGCTCTCCCGCCCAGCCGTCGCATCGCCCACCCTCGGCGGCGGGCTCAGTCTAGACAACATGTTCGGCCGCCCTTCGAGCTCGAGCGGGTTCAAGACGGATGAGAATGATGGCGCGGGATTCAATCTTGCATCCCCGAAGCAGAGGAGCGATCCGATTGCGATGGATCTGTTTGGGAGTCTGACGAATGAGGCGGAGGATGAAGGGGGTGTTGATGGGGAGGGGGATACGAAGAGTCCCTTTGGGGAGGTGGGCGCGTTTGGGGAGGATGAGGCGGGGGAGGGTGGTGCGTTTGCTGAGGGGTTGGGGATGGATGAGGATACAGAGATGTGAGATGGGACTGAGGGAATGCTTCTTACGGCGTTTTGATGGTTGCTTGCCACGTCCGCTTTGCTTAGACACGGGCATTGCGGGAGAAGGAGGGGCATGCGACATGGATTTTCGATGGGTTTTCGGTCATCATCTCACTTCTTCATGGACTACCCACATGGTGTTTTTTGTCTTCCACCATTCATTCGGTGTATGTTGTATTTGTATGCCATGCTGCTGGGTGGGAAGGCTGGTCCAGCTGTGCGCCTGCTACAATGCCTGATTGAGTGGATTTTGTTACGAGTATAGTAGTGATGTGAGATTGTAATCCATTCAAACAAGAATAATCTTGATGAAACTGGTGCGTTGCCAATTTCTTCTGTGATCTTCATCATGCCGGATGTCGGTCTTGGGACGGACAGACAGAATTTTGAGAATTTCCATTGCTCTAAAGCATAGCAGTAAGGACATGGGCGTAAGTTGGTGGACAAGATCAACGAGTAGACAATCTACCTCGAGGCTCATGAGGAGCAAGCGTCTCGGATTGGATTCGTGAT